>QTSX02005932.1:0-110630 GCA_014839935.2 Entomophthora muscae | reverse complement strand
GGTGTATCCCAACATCAACCAGGGGGCTTGGGATGTATAATTTGAGGAAATCAGCGGTTTCAACACAGGGGGCTTGACAGAGCCGGGGATCAAAACAATACCAAATGGATTCTTCAGTTTTATCAGTGGGAGTTGGTTCAGGGGTTTCAAAGTTCATGTTTTCCTGGCCATATGAGTACTTAACACACAGAAAGCTCATACCAGAAAAAATGAGCTTCATGATATTGTAGAGGGAACCTAATTTATCTACTGATCAAGTTTTAGAAGCTTGGAAATATAGATTTATTGAAGTGTAGACAGGAATAAAATTGTTGGAGCAAATTTCTCAGGAGGGAAAGCTCAGCTTAAATACTGAGTAAAATGTGGGAATAGTAAGAGTGGTTACCAGAGGCTTCTGCAAGAGTTGATGGTGAAGTATTTCCTTGAAGGACTTCATCAAGCTGCAGCCTGCAAAGCAGGAAGAGGTAAGGTTTGGATGTGCTTGCAGGTTGCAGTTGGCCTGGTGACTATGTGTTGGGGGGATTTCTTACTGGGATGTGGGTTATTTCTTTGGCTTGGGTGATCTGTGGCTTCTGGTTGGCTGTTTAGGACAGCAGGAGGTGCAGTGGAGGTGGTTGTGGTTTTTTAAAAGCTTTGATTGGCTACATTATACACTGGGGTATTTTTGGATCTCTTAATTGAATTAAAATTTATATTATTAATCTGTTTTTTGTTGTTGTTGTCTAACCCCAGGTTTGGTTAGTTTAAATTACAATTTATATGGCTTGATAAGCTTTTGGTTGTGTTTTTGCATTCAAAATTCAATTTAAATTGTATATTCATTAACCATTCATTATTTGAATTCAAACACCAATTCAACAGCCTTACTTTTTTCTTGTAATTTAGAATCTGGCTCTGCATTAACAATTGCATTAAAAATATCATGTTTTTTGGAATTTTCTGTGTTAATTTTAAAATTATTGTATGTAAAAGGAATTAAATTCTTACAATGACTCTGGTATAAATATGATCTCTTGGATTACACTGGTTGACTGTGCCTCATAGTCACATAGTTGGCTGCTAGTAGTTATGTGCCAGATGAGTTGCATCCTTGCTCATACAGACAGTATTCTTCTTTAAAAAAGAGTACATCTGATATGTTCAGGGATGGCAAGCACTCTAACCACACTTTTGGACTAATAATGGAGAAAAAATTGGGATTAGCTGGCAGAATTCACATGGGTTGATTATTTAAAAAAATTGATTATTAAAAAATGGCAGATTTTACTTGGAGTTTTCCAGCAGGTAACAGGTCAGATTTAATGACATATATTCCTCAATTAGGTTTAATAATTCAGATTGTGAGTTGAGCTTAGGGATTTAACAGCAATACATGACCCTCATCTCTACTGTAGTAGTGTAAAGCAAGCAGTGTTCACCTATATGGGGTCCCATGGTGGCCATGCTTAGGGGATTTGGTATTACCAAGTGTAACCCCATATTAGTTTTGATTTGTTAATGGGAATTAGTGGCTGTGCTATTTAATGAAAATCATCCTGATCAAGGGTATTTATTGGCAGTAATATATGGTGCTGGTATTTTTGGAAATGGATAGGTGACAAGAGGAATTTACTGGCAGTAAATCATCTAGTTTAGATCATCAATCCTATCATTTTGCCTTTAACATGCCAAATTAACCTATTGTGGGAAGCATTTAATGATCACTATCTGGTATGGCGGACCATCATTGGTAGTCAACCTTCTGTGGCTTTACATTTCTACTCACTTGACTATAAATAGGGTTCAGACTTCCAAGATCATTTTTGTATTTTTATCAGTATAGGGTGCTATTTTCTACAATTAGTTAGTCAGTAATCCTCACTTTTAATAATTTACCTTTGGATGGTATAGTGGCAGTCTTAGTGTAGAAAGAAGAATAAAAGATATAAAGACAAAACTGGCATTTATTTAGGTAGTGATGCAGTTATATAGTGAAAGGCAGGGGAATTCACACCAGGGGAAAGGAGACACAGCCAGAAGGACTTCCCAAAAGGAGGAGAGTGAAAGGCACAGCAGAAAGAGCTGCGCAAGAAAACAACTGGTTTTATGCGCCTAGTCTAATGGAGACAAGTGACAATTATTTCCTTGTCCAATTAGTAACTTCAGAAGTGAAGCTTTTGCTAGATGTGCAGCTCAAATATGCTTTGAGCACCTGTTTTCTAGGCGTTTTAAATGTAATTAACCTTTATAAAACTGTGCTTCAATAGGGAAATTGTGCAATTGTTTTGTTGCTTAAACCCTAAGTAGACAGTAATTTGTCTAATCCATTCAGGATCTGCAACATTTCCCCCCACTGGATTAAACAACAGGATTAAAAGGGCTTGGCGTCTCAAGAGGGCAGCTATGATGAACAGTCACTCCAGAAGAGTCCCAAGAAGCGCCTTGAAGAAGGTGCAGGTAGTAATTCTCAAAAGCGTCATTGTACAAGGGCAGGGGAATTGGAGAAGGCAACTGGGAGGCGGGTAGTTGGTAAGACACACTATTTTGAAAAAATCATCTCAAAAAACGCTATCTAGAAATATGCCATCTCAATTTTTAGCTATATCAATTTTATAGTAAAAACACCATTTCAATTTAGGGCATTGTGACTATGAAAAACAACTTTTAAAATTTTAGATTTTTTGAACTCCAAAAAACCCAAAAAACTCACAAAAAATAAATTTAAAAAATATTTCTAGGCTTAAAAAACCTCATAATTACAAATCTGCAATAAAAAGGGATTAAATTAGTACCAAAAAGGCTGCACAAAGCCCAAAAGTCAAAATATACACAAAAACAACCATTTTAATCTATTATAACCATGAACTATAATTTAAAATAAGCATACAGTTGTACCAAATACTAAATGAAATTAAAAGAAAGATAAAAGCAAAGGAAAGAAGAGAGAATTCAAAGTATTGTTTATTGGAAAAGGGCTCAAACATTGGTAAAAAGAGCAACTGAGATAGCTTGGAGATGCTCAAGCTTTATGTCCTTAGGATAGTATGTAAGAACAAGCTTGCTGATCTCTGTGTACTTTTTAACTGCCTTAGTCTGCTTGGGGGGTTGTCCTTAGTCTTCATACCAGTCTTGAAGAGGCAGGCAGAGATGGCCTGCAGTTGTGACTGTACTACAGTCACTGCTGAGTGTTTAGCCAAATAAATGCTCCAAAATATAAAGATGCTCTGTTTTTGCTGTTTATTACATATAGATAGGTTTGTTTGGAATTCTTGAGGGAAAGGTTCCTAGAAACTGGATATCTATGTTTAATAAAATAACAGAATATGGATGTTTAGTTAGGTTAGGCTAACTAAAAGAATTGGGGCAAGATTGGCCACATCAATCTTGGAGACTAGGCGTCTCAAAATGGGTTAGTTAATCAGGAAGATTAATTAATAAATACAGGATATAATTAATGAGGATTTAATTATATTAAAATGGCCTTGACTTTGTCAAGAAGTTTGGTTAAGGTTAATCATGGGAAACCTCCCGGAATTAGGGTTAAAAGTACCACATTGGCAAATTTATTGGATTAGAAGCGCCGCCGCACCGCCTGGGGAAATTTCTGGGCGCTGTGGTGGCGCCTGGTTTGAGTTTTGAAGCAGTTTAATGGGTTTTAAGGCAAAAAACCATTAAATGCAAAAATAACTAAATAAAGGCAAGGATGCCTAGGAATTCAGGTTTGATCAGCTGGTTCCCAGTTGGAACACTGATAGCTGAGTTTAGGATGTGCAATCCACAGGGTTTTGGCGCTGAGAGCTGGGGAAGCTCCATGCCAAATTGGTACATTGGGTTGAATGGAGTCAGGTGACTTTTGCCCATTGTAGGTCAATTCTCATAGGTTGAGAATTGCTGGTAATCTTTTAGGTAAAAATCTATGTTGGATGACTCAAATGTCATAGACTACATGACGCAAATCATTGGTTGATTCAGGAACCAGAGGGGTTTCAGCTGTATATGCCCTGAATGGTATATAAGTAAAAACAGTTACACATTAATAAAATATATTCATTGTCGGTTTTGACGCTTTCCTCTCACCTATTTTTCAATTGTCATGCCTTCTTTGTTAAAATTTGAGAGAGCCAAGTTTGGGTTCCTTTGTGTGGAAACTGCTGCAGCAAGAAAGGAGGTTCCTACAAGTACATTGGAAGAAGCTTGGATCAGCCTGGAGGTCACTAAGACTGTTCCTGCCAAATCTTTAGTAGAAGTAAAGCTGCGTTCAAAGAGCTGTATTCCAATTACTTTGCAAAGGAAGGGACTCCCACCTAAGGGAACCAAATTTATGCTTGGGATGCTTGGAACTTGTTGGTAGGATGGGATGAAATCTTGCAAAAAGTAAAAGAGATGGCAAATCGTGAAATTGAGGCATTGAGAGCACAAGAGGAAAAAAGCATTGAAATCATGGCTTGTTGGCAGGACAACAATAAAGTGTTATCTGATAAAATTGCCTCCCTGGAGGCAAAGCTCCTCAAAGCTTTGTCCCAGGAAGGTAACATCAATAAGAGTCAAGGGCAGGATAATGGCAGGATGGACTAGTTAGGCCTGGATCTGTCACAGCAGTGTTTTTAGATGCACCATTATATTATTGGATTTGGGCTTCTGAACCCTGACCCTTGTAGCAAACTGGCTATGCCACCCTTCAAGGGAAGAGATGGTCTTGATAAGCCCATCCTTGACCTGCTTATAGCAGTTCCACTGTATTGAGTCACTTCTTTTTCTGATGTGGTGTGATCCCTGAAAAATACCAGCCCATTGAGTTTCAAAATACTCAATAAAGGGCGCAAAGGCTGGCTGGTTGGCTATGATATATGGAGGACGGAGGAGGGCGTTGTAGAAGGCATTTGTCTCCTCCTTTCTTACTAAGTCAAGGGCAGCAAAGCAATTGAAGACGTCATTAGCCTCTTTTGAGCCTTCTGCATTGACAAGCTCATGTAGATCTGAGCATTTTTGAAGGCAGCAGAAAAGTGCCTGCCAAAAGTGAAAGTACCATCCCTTGGGGGAGCTCTTGAAGACTTTTATGAAGATATTTACCTGAGCCTGTTTAAACTCCACTACCAGATATTCATGGTATTAAAGGCTTTCTGCCTGCTTTTTGGTTGGGGTGGCTTCCTCTTCCTGGGACTGGGCCTTCTTTTTGCGCCTTCTAGTCTCATTTGGCTCCTCTTCAATGGTTGGGAAGATCTCATTCAACTTGGCCTTTAAAATTGAAATAGCTTGGACATAATTTTCCTGCTTCTTATTTGGAAGTAAAAAGAAGACCAGGGGAAGAACAAGATTTCCCACCTGCCTTTGAATGTTCCAAAGCTGGCTAAATATCTTTGATCAGGTGGAGAAAGTTCCATCTGCAAGCCAGGTCTTGCAGTTGAGAAGGTTGCTGTCAGGGCCCAGAATGCCCTGGACAATCAGCTGGCCTTTCTAGAGGGAAAAAACCCACATCTTGGGAACCTTTACCAAGTATCTCTCAGAGCAAGAAAACCCCCCTTTCAACTAACAAATGACCCAGGATTTGAGAGGCACACAAGCCTCAAATCCCTAGCTTTGATTCTATTATTGAATTTGGGCCTCTCAACTATTGGGAAATGATACATTGGGAGTGCAATTGTCTGATTGCGCAATTGGGCACTTGATTGCTTATGGGATCTATAAATAACTGTGGTACATTGGCATGCTGCAGTTCAAAAGAGGCTCATGCTATACCAACCAATGAGCACCCACCTCCTGGCCCAAGTACGCAAATTCCAGTAAAAACTGTAAGTTCAACTGAAATTGATTACATTATTTCTCTGGTAGCACAAAAGGCCACTAAATTAACAGTAAGTATAAGTAGTGAGGAGGAGAAGCCCTCCTCACTGTTGAAATCTTAATAAAACAAGTTTATGCTCAGAAATCATTATCTTATTGAAGGAATTGTCTATTTTTGGTCAAATTTAATGATTCTATTTGCATCTATTTGGGAATCCACAACACAATATAAACTTGCCTATCCATATCCTCCTGGTTATACTCCTGCTATCTCAGTCAATCCATCCTGCGCTCTTGACTTGGAGTATTTTCACCCCCATCATCTGGATCTCCCGCCTGCTATGAAGGAGATTCATACTGCTCCCCCCTCTACTCAATGTGCCTCCTGCCCAGGACTTCAGTAATTTGGGTTTTGTCTACATCACAGTATTGGGGCTTAACAACCAAGTTGTGCCCCATACTGGGAGTGGGCGCCCCCTAGCCACTGCTATAAACTACCTGGTTTGTATAGCGCCTATTGTGTACATGGTCTTCCAGGCCCAGCCTGCTTCCCCTGTGGGAGTCCAGTCAGACTCTGGTATGGGCTGTGACAGTTGCAGAGATCCTAAGAGGTAGCAAAGCGAATAATTTGCTCATGGTTATGTTGGCTGTCATTGTGAAGGAGGAATCTCTCTTCATGCTGTGAAAGCCTCTGCTCCTTGGTCATAATCAACTGATTGATTGACTTAGCACTGACACCTTCAGTGCTCAGAGCATGCCTCTGATTGGTGAGGTATCTCTGCAATTTAGTGGCTCCACAAACAGCAGCAAGTTGGGATTCATTGAGATTTAGAAGGGCATCATTCACTACCTCAGTGTATGTTTGATCCCTGGTGATGGGGATAACCTGTTAAAGAAACCAGCAGATCAGTTGGTATATGGGGTCAAAAGGCTTGGTGCAGTCATGGCCTACAGTTAACGCCTTGAATCTTGTAAACCCATAGGTGGTGAGCATTGCTGGGCACCCAATGTTATCACATTTTTAGTTATACTGGTGTATTTCTTTCTTCTTGTTGTTACAGATGAAACTGTACCTTTTATATACAAATCTAGCATCCCCCTTCTTGGTCATAATTGGGTAGCTGGCTGGGTATGTGGCAGGCACAGCAAAGGTGCCATTTTGATTGCAGATATTGTGCACAGTGTTAATATCCCAGAGCTCAATTGTCTCATCAACAGAAGCACCAGGCTCTTGCTCCTCTTCCTCTTCAGGCTCTGAGGTGGGATCAGAGTGGCAGTTGAAGCTGAATAACTTCTCTTGGGGGTCTGAAGGGGAGTAAACAAATGGAGAGTGAGGAGGGGTAGGACTGTTTTCCTCTGGTTCAGGTGATGGAGTTGGGGTCTTGGGAGGAGCTTTGGCTTTTTTGGCCTTTGGAAAAATGACCTTAGACTTGGAGGCCTTAGTGGCCTTGGACGCAGCTTTATTGATTGAATTGGGAGGCATCTAAAAATGAATTAGTATCAAAATATGAGCAATTTGGGGGTTATTTTTAAAGAGAAAAATAAGAATTTTTTAAATATAAAAAATTAGTCAATATTTTTACATGGAATTGTAGAGAAAGTCTTAAAATATATACTATCAAAATTTCAAAAAAAATTTTATAAAAATAAAATTTTATTAGTAACACAAGTAGATAAAACTTTGAGTTTTGACTGAAAACTTGCATTCAAAATGGCATTTTTGAAGTGATGTAATTGAGGTGCTGTAGCTCAAAAACATAGTGTTTTTGACCATTTTTTATATTAAATTAACAAATTTCCAGTGGAGCTACCTCAACCAGGCCAAAGAGTAAAAATTGAATTTCAAAAAACTAGCTTATACAACTGGGGTTAAAAAGTACCCAGTTGTTTAGAAGAGGTCAAAAAATATATATGCAAAGTTTCAGGAAATTTCTTACATTTTTTATCAATATTGTTTTTGAAGTGAAATATTACTTTTGAAAAATGGAAAGCAAGAATTGTGGTGGGTAAAGAAATACAGTGTAGCCTTGCGTCATATATAATTTCCCCATATTTTCTCCTATCCATTGTGCACATTGAATCTATTGGGTGATATGAAACCCAGTGGAATTCAAAGTGACGCAAATTGAAATGGTGTATCACCCCCTTCCATATTAAAATCATTATTAAAATATTTTATTGAGGAAACCCTTATCAATGTATCCATGTATAATAAAGCTATAAGTTACATATAACAAGGCTGGTTTTTTACCCAGTAATGATAATTACTAGTAGATCTGTTATAGTGGGGTTATTTTATGTTGTTCTTAGTATAAATGTCTTGGATTAATACTATAGGAACATCTTCTGCCACTATACAACAGGCTTTATTTTAGTTTGGGAATAAGCTTATTTTAGTTAAAGATAAATATTGTGATTCAAAATGATGTAAAGTTGAGATGGTGTAAACACGCCCCACACTAAGTGTGTAAGAGAGGAAAGCTAAACTAACTAAGTTTGGCTCCCATCCTGGTGAGATGAACCACCAGGATGCCGCCCAGTGGAATACTGGAATGACTGCTTGGAGGGGGGACCAAAGAGAGGATACAGGGGACAACTGAGGGAAGTAGGCATTCAGCCCTATCAGTGCTAACCCAGTGAGCAACCAGGGCGTACAAGTGGGGCAGAAGACAGATTCACAGGTGCTTGGAGAGGTACCAAGGTGTTTCCCTCCAAACTAGACAGGGTGGGCACTGGCATCTTCTCAAATGTGGGGGAAGGAACAGCATAGTCATCAGCATGGAGGTCCAAGTCATTGCAGGTTAAACTCTTGACTATAGCCTCCCCAGAAATGAAAGGTTCACCAGTAAGGTGCAGGAGACTAGAAGGATTTTCTCCTGCAAGGCAGGAAGAAGAAGAGATATGAGACCATAAGTCAGGGGAGGTAGTCCAAAGGAGGAGCAAAAGGGGGGCAAAGAAAACACCACAAATCTCAGAGCTGGGAGGATCATAGGAATGACGCCCACAAAATTTGGAGTAAGAGGGTAAATTTTCAGACCTCAAAGCAATAGGATTATGATTGGGTAGGGCTGCTGCAAGGAAAAACTAGAGTGGAGTGGGTGGGGACACTTAGAGATCTTGGTAGCAGACTCAGAGAGCTTTAACAGATGTATAAACAAAAGCGGGTTCAAACCCAGTAGAATTAAATAAAAACTCAAGATAAGAGTAAATTTTATAATAACTATTGAATTGAATTTCAAGTTCAAACTCTGAATTTGAGAGTGTAAGCAAAAACCACAACAACTAATTATTAACTCTTTGTTTAGAGAGTTTTAAGAGGCCACCAGGTTCAGAAGGCGCTGTATAGTGGTAAGTTTGGAAAAGGCAACTACTAACACTTTGCTTTGAAAAATAGGGGAACTCCAAACAGAGCCAAACAACAAAAAACTAGGGTGTTTTGTGTTTTAAACAACTGTTTAAAGTTTTATTGAATTGAAAATTGACAAGCAGGGGACTCAAATTCCCCTGGCATTGTAAAAAGGGGTGAGCTTCTAGAAAATAGCTCACATGACCACAAGTGCTGAATCTTATTGTCTAAGGGAGAATTTTTGCTGGCCAAGGCCAGGGGTGCTGGAGGTTCCCAGGTTAATTTCTCCAGCTCCACCTGATTGGCTGGAAGGCATTCCAGACATTTCAGGTTCATTTGGCTTTCTGGGTATTGATGTGGCGTCCTTTGATTGGCCCTTTCTGATTGTTTTTAAAAGTGGGCAACACCATGCCAACAAATAGTCCAAATCAATCAGTTTTTTTCCCAGGCCAGAACAACCAATGCCAGGGGATCTGCAGGATAGGCCAGAACAAATCTCTCATCCACAGTGTGTGCTAAATCTCCTAAGGAATTGAGCAACTTGGCTGTTATTTTGAGACCTTTCTTGGTGCAGTGGGGGAAAATGGTTTGATCCAAGGCCAAGGGTGGCAGTGAATTTACAAAGTGATTCCATATGTAAATAAAGTTAGCAAAATAATATTTAATTGATATGAATCAAAGTGACAAAATCAAGATGGTGTAAATTTGAGATGCTGCATTATAAAAGTATATGTAAATTTCAACTATTTTATTAATTATTTGATTTTTTGTGATTCAAAATCACTAACACAAAAAATGCCATCTCAAATTAAATTTGAGATGGCATAATTTGAAGTGCTGTTTTCAAAATGGCGTGCCCTACCTGGTAGTCCTCCATGATATGGATGGCAGCTACTTTGACTTGAGGGTTCAACTAGATCAGCTGTAGGTGCCTCAGTTGGTTTTAGTGGGAACAAACCTATTGTTTGCTGCATTGTTCTTATCCTTGAGTGATCCCAGAGAAGTGATAGGGACTGGGTTGCAGGGGGCAATAGCATACATTGATGGTTCTCCATACAGGCTGCAGAAGAGTACTTGGAGACTCAGTTGATGGGATTCTAATTCAATGGCCAGGTGCTCTCAGCCTTGCAACAGGGGACGGTATCCAACCTTGTGAAGTCAGTTCTTTGCGCTTGGGCAACACCTGGGGTTAAGAGACCCAACCAGTTGCTTGGAAAGTCTCTGATAACTTTGAACAGCGTCTTTGGTGGCCTTTCAGGAAGTGTTGAAGTTGTACACAGTGGAGAGTACTACCCACCTGGTGCCAATGGTGATGGCTGACAGCCTTGTCCTTTGGGGGACCAATTGTTGCAACTCCAAGCAGGAGGAGAACATGGGGTTTTCCTTGAGTGGCCTTGTCTATGCTCTACAGGGTGGGTGGTCAGGCCCCAGTAGAGTATTCCCTTTGCAAGAGTCTCTTGTGGGACTGTATCTTCTTGGGGGTTGCTTTTCTGGTGGACATTGGGGTCAATTTTGTCTCTTGTTTGGTGACAGTTTGTTGCCCAATTCTTGATCATTGGCTTTGCAGATGTGTAGGCAACCAGTTGTGTTTCTTGGCTGCTGTTCAGGTGGTAGAACAGTTGGTGGAGTATTGGAATAGTCTTTTTAGTATCCAATAAACACTGTATTCTTTCATTCTTATTCCTCATACTTTACTTCATCACTATTGCAAACAGGACAACAACCCATGAAATTTTTTAATTAGGCTTTTTATTTTTTTGGGTTGTTGTCCTCATAGAGGATTACTCTTGGTCACTAGGAGCAGTACATATATATTGAGCATGTACTCTAGTGATCAATTGCCCAGAATGAGGCTCCTTAAGGGTATAGGAGTCAGGGCCAGTCTTCTGTATAACTTGAACTGAGCCTTGCCAAAGGAAGGCAAGTTTGGGTTTGCAACTGTACCCTCTATTACTGAAGAAGTAGACTAAGTCTCCTACCAGGTAAGTGGGTAGGGCAGGGCGTTTGTATGAAGCTTGTTCTAGGTCCTGCAACTTATGGTTTAAGTTTAAAGTGTAGGCTTCTGATTGCAAGCAAATAATGGTTTTAACAAGCTTTTTAAGGTATGCCTCTGGGGACACAGCCAGGATAATCATTACCAAGGAATATAGTAAAGGGGGAAGGCCTGGTTGCCAACCATAGAGCAGTTGAAAGAGTGGCTTGCCAGTGGCATAATGGTAACCAATGTTATATACAAAAAGTGGCTGCAGACAGGAAGGTATCTCATTCAGTCTCATGTTGGTGACTGAGCTTCCAGAGTATCTGGACTAGGCTCCCATTATTGCGCTCTATCATGCTATTTTTCTGTGGGTGATAAGGGGTGGGTAGTGTCTCACAGATTTCCATCAGTTGGTTGAGACGGGGGATGATATAACTGGTGAAGTTGGTACCATTTTCTGTCAGCAGAATCTTGGGACAACCATGCTTGTATATGATGTTCTCCAGGATGAATGTAGCTGTCACCAGTACAGATTGGTTGATAATGGCCTTGGCCTCTACCCATTTAGTTAGATGATCAAAAGCCACAATGATAAACTTGTTGTGGCTGTTGGTAACTGGCAAGGGGCCCACTACGTCAATGGCTACTGTGTGGAAAGCTCCAGCTCAATGAATAATTTTATAGTTGTAAGCCTGGAGTTTAATATCCCAACATACCAGACGCCCTTCAGGATCCTTGAGGGTCTTCAGCCATTGCAAGTAGGCATGGTCTGTTACCACTGTGAAGTGTACCCCATGGAGATACACCCTGAACTGCTGGTAGGAGTATGTTACAGCCAGACACTCCTGTTTGGTGACAGTGTAGTTTCTCTTGTGAACATTGAACGTGAGCTAGCAGTATCCAACAGGATGTTTGAGTCCTTCAGAGTGTAGTTGGGAGAGAACACCCCCAATTACAGTCAGTTTAGCATCTGTACAAACCGCAAATGGTTTTGCAAAGTCAGGTTAGGATAGTACAGGGGCTGCAGTCAGTGATCCCTTGAGAGCATTGAAAGCAGATTGACTTGCTGGACTCCAGAATAATTCCTTATTGGCCCAGAGAAGCTGAAAGAGGGGGGTTGTCCAGGGCTGCAAAGTTAGGGATGAATTGACAGTAGTACTCAATCATCCCCAAGAAAACCTTCACATCCCGCTTGTTGACCAGGCTCTTCATTTTCCCAATGGCTTCCACCTTCAGAGGTACAGGCCAGAGTCCATCTTGACTAATGGTGAACCCCAAGAACTCAAGATGTTCCTTGAAGAAGTTGCACTTGCGTGGCTTGAGCTTAATATTAGCTGCAAGTAACCTCTGAAAGACTTCTTCTAAGTGTTGTAAGTGATTATTAAAGGTTTGGGAGAACAAATTTATTTCATCCAGATAAAACAGGACACTGGTGAGTTTGAGGTCACCTATTAATGCATCCATAGCCCATTGGAAGGTAGCTGGGGCATTGGACAGACCTTGGGACATCCTTGTGGGTTGGAATAGCGCTTAATCAGTGATAATTGCACATTTCTCTTGATCAGCAGGGGGTAGATCAATCTGCTAGTACCCACTGATAAGATTCATTTTGCCGAAGAGCTTGGCGCCACCCAGGCGGTCCAAGGTATTGTCAATGCAAGGGAGGTGATATAAATACTTCTTGGTAACAGCATTCAGTTGGCGGTAGTCAATCACCACATGGTTGCTTCCATCCTTCTTTTTGACAATCAGGAGAGGGGAAGCCCAAGGACTTTTACTGGGGACCAGTAAGCCAGACCCCAGTAGTTTCTGAAGCTCTTCATTGGCTACAGTATGATTGGCTTGACTACACTGTATAGGTCTGGGAAAGATGGGTGAATTGTCTTGGATGTCAATTTAGTGGGCAACATCTACAGCCTTACCCAGGTCATAGTTGTCCTTGGCAAACACATCTTTATACTGAGCAAAAAAAGTCCATGGCTTGTGTTGTAACTGTGCTGTTTTAGCAGAGTTACAAGGGGAAAATATTTAGAAGCTATATGATAATCTTTATTGTGAGATAGTGATTATATAGTCATGGTAAATCAATGGATAGCAGGAACATGATTGTTGATCACACAGCTGGATGGAAGAAGGGGGTGGCTTGATCCTGGTAATGAGTCAAGTGCCAAAACAAGGTATCCAATGTAGGGGATCATCATCTGTTCATGTTGTTGGATTTGGTAATTCAAGTTGACTTCCTAGTCTGGCTTCAAGTGACCAGATAATTGGATTGCAGGTCACAAACCTGCTTGTTTGGAACCTTGCTGACGGGTCAAGCCTGCAGTTTTGACACTTGATCCTTTTGCACTTCAGAGAGGCCAGAAAGAGAGTCACAACTTATGACTGATAGTAACAGTGGTTGTTTGCAAGGTAAACCCAACTCAGAGAAGTTCACAAAGGGAGTAGTCTCCTGCAAGTTGTCATGCTCTTCTAGCTGTATGTAAGCCAGAAGCTGATGTTTAGAGACAACCATTGCTTGTCAACTCATATTAGCCAAGAGTATGAGCACTTCCTTATTGCTTAGTATGAGGATGCCTGGTGCAACCCATTGTTCTAGTCTGGAGGCATTAGAGATTACAAATATTTCTCCATGAGTGCCAGCCGGTAGAGGCAGCAAGAGGCCTGTATTGTGAATCACCTGAAAGCCAGGTGGAATAGTCACATTACAGGAGGCGTAGACTGGGACTCCCTTGGCTTCCCCAACCAAGATAGGTAACACCTTAGCCTTCTTACTCTGCAGTGTATAGGTAACTGGCAGTTCTCTATCTGTGTATTACAGGTTGATGTAGTGCAGACAGCGTAAATGCAGGTCAGAAGGGTGGTTGCCCTGGTATAGCATGGGGATTAAGTGGCCTAAGATCCCAAATGTATGTTCTCCATGGTTGGTCACAGTGCCATACTGGACTATGAAGCTAGTCCCAATAAGAATGTCATAGCTGTTGATTTCTAGAGCTATGGCAGGTGTAGTGACCATTAGTTTCCCAAAGCAAAGAGTGAGGGAAAAGTAGGCTCCCTTTGCTCTAGTGGTCTGAGGCCCAGCTGTGCCAAATTCCTTGTGGTAAGCTGATTCAGGGGCTAACTTCAGTCTTTTGACCAGGCGGGAAGAGATGATGTTCCCTGGAGCACCAGTATCTAGTACAGCTTAGATGTGGGTTTTTTCACTACCAGGTTGATATAGGTACAATCCTGGTGGTCCTCTCTGATCTCCACAATCTTGGAGACCTGGTGTACACTCAGTCCTTTGAACTTCTCCAGGAAGGTAGCCATGGCAGCCCCTACAGCTGGGCTTGCTTCCTTGAGAGATTCTAGAGGTGGTAAGATGTTTACTGTATGCAGTAGCTTGGCCAGTTGTTCAGTGCTGTCCTCCTCATGGGTGACTTCAATGCCTGTTTGAGCCAGTTGTTCAGCATAAGGTAGGGATACTGTTCTCTGAGCTATTTGTGGGATAACCACCTCAGGGCAAAGTGTATTCCAATGGGTTTGAGCTTTAACAATGTGGACTTGATGTAGAAGGTCCTCTTGAACTCCTTGAGATTCAGCATCCTTGTGAATTGGTTGGGAGTTAAAGTCAATCAGAGATGATTCATCCTTGGGCTTTAACTCAGAGGATGGTAAAGCAGTAGGCCTCTTAGCAGGTTTGTTGGGGGACAGTGGTATGGGGGAGATGAGGGTGTTGAAATTACAAAAGCAGCCAAGAATTTCTCCTTGTCCTGGCTGCTTAGTAGTTTTTTGACTGATCCTCATTGTCCTCCTCAATATCAGTGTCATTGACGTAGTCCTCCTCAGTGTCCTTCATGCCTACATGGTGGATCTTTTGACGTGGATTCCTACATTCCCAAGAGAAGTTGCCAGCTATACCACATTTGAAGCAAGTATGGGGCCGTTGTTGACTGGAGCAGGCCCAACCTTGTCAGAAGGCTTGGACATCTCCACAGTCACGCGGGGTCTATACTCAGCTTGTTGGCGGAGGCGGCTTTCAGGGAGATGGATCTCAAACTCCTCCTTGTAGGTGTGTAGAAGGCAAATAAGATCTGGCACAGTGCAAGCATTTTAAATGTCTAACTTAAGAGCCAGGGATAGTTCCCAGTTGACATGTACAGCATTGAGGAGTGCTGACTGCACACCAATAAACTGCACAGCACTCATGGACAACAGGGGTTGGGCCTCAAGGTAGAGCCTGGAAGTGAAGTCTTTTAGGGTTTTCCCCACCTTTAGCTTGGTGTCAGAAAAGTCCATCTTGCAACCAAGAAGGGCTTCTTGGCTACCAAATTCTTCTGTCACGGCCCTGGAAACATTGGCAAAAGTCCAGCCATTCTCAGGGAGACACAGCAAAATAATGGTTTGAGTCTTGGTGTCCAGACAGTTGATGATTGTGGAGTCCCTCATGGCATTATCAGCGCCATAAATAGAGTTCTGGTATAGGCGTAAGAACATAGCCACATTACTCTTGCAATCAAACTTGGGTAGGTTAATGGGCCTGAAGTTGTTTGAGCCATAGTAGAGGGGGGCAGGTGTGATCTTCACTGGGGAGCAAGTGAGACAGAAACAGCTGAGGGTAGTGGCAGCAAACCTAGCCTCAGAGGCAGGTCAGCAATTTCTCTCTTATTGTGCTTCACATTTACCTTCTCTGTCCTGGGCAGCCCCAGAAGCTTCAGGAGTGGCCAAGACATCATCCTCAGATTCCAACACTGGCCCCAATACTTGTACAGTGTTGGGGGCCAACCAAGCATGACCATCTTTGCTTTTATAGCTATTATAGAGCTTGAGGCTGGAGGATCTTCCTGGTCTGTGGTGACTCCTGGTGTTGAAGAACATAGCCTGTAAGTTGGCGGCCAAGATCTTGCTTTCCATCCTATCCAATTGGCTCTGGAAGGCGTCCAGGAGAAGTTGTTGCTCGTCCAGCTCATCTTGGTAGACCTTGTTCTCCTGACAGGTGATGTCCAATTCATCTTCCAGAGAGGTGATGCGCTTTTTGTGGGTGGCAAGCTCAGCTTGGAGCAAGGCTATTACTTCCTTGTCCCTCCTGACTTGGTTCTGGCTGTTGGCTCTGTTACGTGATTGGCAAAGTTTGAGACAATCCTGAAGCTCTGACACAGTGTGGTAGCCATCAAACAGGAAGGCAAGATTGGCGCTCTGCTGGACCAATTCTGCCTGCATCTTCTTGTAGTGATCAAAAAGCTCAAGGATGTCTCAACCAAGAAGGGCGCTGGAAGGGGAGTTGTCAGTGGCGGTAGACTTGGGGGTGAACAAGGGAATGGTGGCAAGGCAACAGGGTAAGACTTCCACCTCATGAACCAGGCTTTGAACCATGAGGCCAGTTTCAAGTATGTGGCTTGTCATCACACTAATCCAATTGGCATTTACACCCTGATAGGTGAGGGTCTGGACCACATGCACTGGGAAAAGCTTGGCTATTCCTCTCTTGTTGGCGTCAACCCAGTGAAGCATGGTGTTCTGGGCGTTGATAACTTCAGCAAGGTACTGATTAATGGTGGTAAAAGTGTTGCCAAGCTCAGAGTAAAGGACATGGAGAAACAATTATTGGTTGAACACCAGTATTCCCTGGCCATGCACCAGGCTTTGGATGCAACCCAAATGCATTCTTTTATGGCATACAGCAGGATGGGTAAATTATTGTAAGTAATCCTTGATATGTTTGGTGGTGCAGAGGTCATAACAGAGTTGGCCAGGGTTGTTCTGGGAGAGGTTCTGGAAACAAACCAAGGAGTTTTTGGCAGAAGGTTGCTGAATAGCCAGATTTTCAGAGCAAGCATCATTGTCAGCAGCACCAAATTCCATAGCATAGATGGCACTACAGATGGTGTTCTCAGAGGAGGGAAGAGTTGGTGTCCATTTTCAAGGGGCAGGGGCTTGGAAGAGCAGTGGTTGACCAAAGATAATGGCTTGGGGACGTTGGTGTTCAAGCATGAAGTGACTGAGGGTGGTCAGGTCATAGAGAGCGCCAGCTCTTTTCCCAGCATGGGCATTAGCAGCAGTGAAGGACGGTTCCTGGTGATAGTGGGAAGCAGTGGCAAAAGACTCAGCCAGGGGCATTCCTCCCTCCCCATTGAAAGAACCGTGGGGGTGGGGGCTTTTGGTGTGGAAAGACATGAGCCCCAATGTTGTATTTGTAGAAATAAAGGGTGCTATTTTCTATAAACAGTTAGTCAGGATCCTAACTCTTAATACTATACATGTAGTTGGTATAGTAAAAGCCTTTGGTAGAACAGAAAAATATAAGGATATAATGACAAAACTGGTATTTATTTAGATAGTGCTGCAATTATATAGTAAGAGGCAGGGGGATTTTCACCAGGGAAAAGGAGGCACAGCCAGAAGGACGTTCCAAAAGGAGGAGAGTGAAAAGGCACAGCAGAAAGAGCTGTGCAAGAAAACAACCAGTTTCACATGCCTTGCTTAATGGAGGCAAGTGGCAATTATTTCCTTGTCCAATTAGTAACTTCAGAAGTGAAGCCTGCGCTAGATGTGCAGCTCAAATACTCTTCAAAAACCCATTTTCTAGGCGTTTAAAATGTAATTAATCTTTATAAAACTGTTCTAAAATAGGACAATTGTGTGATTGTGCAATTGTTTTATTGCTTAAACCCTAATTGGACAGTAATTTTTCCAATCCATTCAGGATCTGGGACAGCAGGTTATAACCAAATCTGCATCAAGGAGGAAGATATACCCAAAACAGCTTTTGTGAACTAAGTACAGGTCACACAAGTGTGTGGTGCTCAATTTTGGGATGACAAATGCATCATCAACCTTTGTTACCTTAATGAACAAGGTCTTTGCCCCCGCATTAGAAAACACTCACTAGTGTACTTAGACAACATCATAGTCTACAGTCCCTTGGTGGAACAACACCACAAGGATTTGAAAGCAGTCTTCCCCACCCTGTTCAACATAAACTGCTGGCCAAACCCTCCAAGTGCCAGTTCTTCCGTGAGCTATTACCCTTCCTGGGACACATAGTTTTAAAAGATGGTATTAACCCCAACAGACAGAAGATCTAGGCCATCTGCAAAATGCCACTTCCCAAAGACAAGTCAGAACTCCACGCATTCTTAGGAATGGTTTCCTATGTACATCAATTTATACCTGACTGCAGCGTCCTGAATGCACCCCTGTCCACCATAACTGGTGCCAAATCCAAGTTTGTATGGACCCCAACGTGATTTTGTTTCCAGTGTCTAAAGGAGAAACTTACAACTGACCCTATTATACAGTACCCTAAGCAAGACAGAGAGTACCAAATGGAGATATACACCTCTGATGTGTCCATTGGGGGAGTACTTTGGATCAAGAACACTGATGGCAACTTACTACCTGGAGCCTGCAAGTTGCGCTAACTGACAGACAGCAAATGCTGCTACCCCATCCACAATAAGGGGCTACTGACAATTGTACACTGTCTTGTCAAGTGGCGCTGCTACCTGGAGTGTCAAGAGGAGTTCACTTTCCTAACTGATCATAATTCCCTCATATATTTCAAAACACAAGCCAACCTATCTAGGTGCTAGGCACGCTGAATGGAGCTTCTCAAAAGGTTTAACATGATCATCTAATACAAACCAGGACCCAAACTTGCCATGGTAGATGCACTCTCTTGCTTATATGTTAGAGCCACAAGAGGGGGGACAGTCTTGACCTAGACTGGCTCCTCCTGGTACTCTAAACTAAAGACAAAGGCTTCCCTCCAGGCACTACCAGCATCACTTAAGAAACAGTCATCAAAAATGAAACCTCTTCACAGATGTATATGAGACACTATACTGTAAGATGATCAATGGGAGCACCATCCTGTATATCCCTATGCATCAACAAGTTGTCACCATTCTAAGCTATCAAAGAGATTTAGAGCACACCAAGAGCCACAAACTTTATGAATTTCTCAAGAACAAGGCATAGTGGCCAACTCTATACTGGGTTGTCCAAGGAGTTCTCAACCAATGTGAAGTGTGGGAAAAGTTTGCAAAGAGAAAAATCCTGCCTAAATCTGTGTTGTCCATTTGCTCTCAGTTACCCTTCAAGATATAGGCCCATGCCCAGGAAGCATAAGAACAAAAAATACATCATCACTGCCATCAAATTTGCCACTTGCTGGCCAGTAGCGCAGGCGTTAAAAACCCATACAGGCAACAACATTTGACAATTAATAGGCAAGCAAATAATCAGTAAGTTTGGAAACACAGAACTTCTGATAACAGATGGGGGCAAGGAATCAACCTCTAAAAACATAAATGTATACCTCACCAATTGTCATGAATGACATTTCAATACTTGTATTGAAAACCCAATAGTTGAACCCCAGTTCCCTGAAGGCTGATCAAACCCTCCAGGACCCGCCAATCCGTTAAGTCATAGGCTCAAACTGTTAAATTACTCTGCAACCTACCGGCCTACTATGGAGGATTCCCTGAATGGTTGCCAGACTGCCGCCAAACCGGTGCCAATGAAGACCCATACCTACAAAGGAGATGTAGTCTGGCTAAAGGAGGTTGGGGAAGAACCTACTACTATACCTGCCAACCTGCCAAGCGCCAAGACTGGAGTTTTGAAATCAACATTGGAAACCCTGGAATCAAACCCTGGCCCTCCAAAGACTACTTGAGTCACACAAAGTGGACGGGAAACCACCCACTTGTTAAATTACAAACCCGAGTTGATGAGTTACTCTGAGACCCGCCAGTCTCCCAAGGACAATTGCCCAAATGATCACCAGATTGATGCCAACCTTGAGCCATTAAAGATCCAGACCTATGCAGAGGTTGTAGCTTGACTTAAGGAGGTTAAAAAACCTATTATTAACTCTGCCAATGACCACCAGCAACTGCCAGCCTTCTGTCCAGAATGGGTAGTACAATTGAACTACTCAGGTGACATAGTGAACAGTGGCGGCAGAACAAAGCATTGCCACTTCTATTTACCAGAGCAGGCACAACCTGGATCTGCCGCTCTCAAGACTCTAAGCCAAGATCCATGCCCTGCCAGTGCCTTGTCTGCAAACCTGAACCCTGCAAAAATTGAAGAAGCAAAATTCCAGGGTATAAAAATCCCGGCAGTATGGGGATGACCACATTGTCATTTTTGATAATAAAGTTTTATGAACCTTTGGTTCAAACAAATCTTACCTTACCTAATATTAGTGATCTTCCATCTTAAGTCTGTTCAAGTAGACCATCAGGCAACTGCCCCCTCTGGAGACCAACCTGCTAATCCTACCCAGGCACTATACCGTCCCCCAGGAGCCCCCTTTGGACCTGTTCATTTTACTGAATACCCGCCCAACCCGGCCTACGCAGAGTACAACTTGGAGACCATCCTCATTGCTGACCCCTTGGCCAGGACTAGAGAAAATGAATACATAGGACGTGAAGGAAAGTGGTACAAAAGGCC
The DNA here is from genome assembly GCA_014839935.2 of Entomophthora muscae. Lineage (NCBI taxonomy): Eukaryota > Fungi > Entomophthoromycota > Entomophthoromycetes > Entomophthorales > Entomophthoraceae > Entomophthora > Entomophthora muscae. The sequence continues at coordinate 90,099 of QTSX02005932.1, read as the reverse complement.
GCCAAGGTTGTTCAAAGACAAGTACAATTATCTGCTTGCCTACTTTGTTCCCATGACTCTGCCCTTAACCCCACAACCTGACCGCCCAATTGAGACCCCCACCACTACAGAGACTACGTCCACCCAACTGTTTGGAGTACTCTATATCACTTTGACAGGAATGATGGATTCCATGGTCACTACCTCTGGACCCTGGTCCTTACTTGGGTGATCCATGTCTTACACTATCAAGTTAGCACCTATTCCATGGTGGGCTTTACCCGCTGGCTCGGTCCAACACCACCCTGAGCCACCCAATGACTCTACCTATGCCTGGCTTCCTGACACCAATAATGGGTTTCAGCACACAGTGACAACACCTTATCTTCCTCAGGCTAATAGACGAGTGAAGCAGATAAACATTAGCTTAGTGCAGGTCCTCACCAAGCTCACTGCTGGGAGACCTGAGGACTGCCATAAGCAGCTATCAACTGCACTTCTTGTATGCTGTACTTGTGTGAACAGATCCACCAGGGAAAGCACCTTTGATCTTGTTTATGGCACACAACCCAATATCATTTAAGACCTCATGAGACCCAAGCTGGAAATACCCAGCAAGGGTTCCTCTTGTTCAGCACCTCAAATCATGCAAGACAACAGTGTTCAGTTGGAAAAAGAAGAAAAACATTTGCAAAATATGTTTGTTTTAACATCCAAAACAGACACAAAGTTGGTGACAAGGTCTGGGTAATAAACACAGACAAGAGCAAGTTAAAACCCAAAAAGATAGGCCCCACTATCATCTTAAAGATAAACAAAAACAACACTTACCTTGTGTAATGACTTGGAAAACACAAGCAAGATAAAGTCCTCCATCATGACCAACTAAGACCCTGTAAGGCATGACAAAAACAAGAAACTGTCCTACCAGCCACCAAACAACAGCTAGTCTAATACAGTGCCTGGGCCCCTGACAACCTCTCTGACAACCTGCCCTCAGAGAAGGCCAACCTTCAGCCGGGAGGGGGTGTTGAAACAGCAGACTTGACCTGCCAGCAAGATTTCAATTAAACAGGTTTGTGACCCACAACCTGACTTTCCAGTGACCCAGAGCCAAACTAGGAAGTCAACTCAAATTTCTAAATCCAACAACATAAACAAAAGATGATTTCTTACAGTGAATACCTTGTTTTAGCGCTTGACTCATTACCAGGATCAAGCCACCCCCTTTAACACCCAACTGTGTGATCAACACAATCATGTTCCTGTTATACATGATTCACAATGACTATATAATACTTATCTTTCAATAAAGAATATTATCTAGTTTTCAAATATTTTTCCCCTTGTAACTCTGCTAAAACAGCACAGTTATAACAGCAGCCAGCCTGACATATATTTTCTTTTACAAGCTATAGACCAAAAACATATACCAGTAGGCTGCCATTATTAAACACTTTTTACCAGCTGTAAACTATAAACACATACTAGCAAGCTGCTGTAAAAGAGTAAAGCTGAGCGTAGCACAGCTTTGCTCTTTTGGCAGTCAGCCTGACAACTACTCCTTTTACTAACTAGAGTATAAGATAAATATTTTAGAATGCCACTGATTTAAATAAACAAAAAATGGTTTAAGCTAGAATACCTGGACACATACCCAGGCAGGATGCTGTAAAAGGGCAAAGTGGGCATAGCTCAGCTTTGTTCTTTTGGTATCCCGCCCGCCACACCACACCACACTTGTCTCTTGTATCCTTCTATGATCATTTTTTAAACTATAACTAGATTTATATTAAATGTGTTGAGTTGTAATAATATAATCATTATCTTAAAAGCCAATAATAATCAGGTAACCAAACTGGCCAGATTTAAACCAAATTCAAAAGCACCAAGTTTGGATTTGAAAAGCTGGGCTTGATTTGAATTCCAAATGAAGCGAATTTGATTGGCTTTGTTATATAATTTTATAATGTTTAGGGCTTCTTCATTCATATTCTAGTTGTATAGATTTTATAAGATGCTGCTTTTGGATTTTCTGTAGATGAAAAATATCCTTTGGTGATAGAGATAGAGGTGATTAATTTGTTTACCTAGTTTGATAATATAAATTTTATTACCAGTAGCAAATTAAATGAACCAGCGGTATAGTATGTAGGGTTTAAATCTGTATGGCATCGAACTTTCAAATCTAAAATGGTTAAGTTACGAAATAGGTTCCAGCCTAGAAAGATTGAGTTTAAATATTTTGATGTACATAAATTTAAAGTACACTGGTTAATTCTGAGTCTAAATTGCCTTAAATCTAATTTCAATAATAGATTGGAATTTTGAATCGAACCGAACGGATCCGAAACAGATGGACCAATGAAATGTTGTGATGGGAGAGCTGCTGGATTGAAATCGAAATTAAAAGCAACAAGTTCAATTTACTGTAGAAGTGGATGTTAAATCGTTTAAAGAGTCCACCTTCTCAAATAAGAGGGAGAAGGTATAAATAGAAAGCATAACACCCTCAAGTGAGTATTATTGAAATTTAATTATAATGGCCCGTACCAAGCAAACAGCACGTAAATCTACTGGAGGCAAAGCGCCCCGCAAGCAGCTCGCCACCAAGGCAGCTCGCAAGTCTGCCCCTGCCACTGGCGGAGTCAAGAAGCCCCATCGTTATAGACCTGGCACTGTTGCTCTTCGTGAGATCCGCAGATACCAGAAGTCTACTGAGCTTTTGATCCGCAAGCTTCCCTTCCAGCGTCTTGTTCGTGAGATTGCTCAGGACTACAAGACTGATCTCCGCTTCCAGGCCTCTGCTATTGCTGCTCTGCAAGAGTCTGCTGAAGCTTATCTTGTTGGTCTCTTTGAGGACACCAACTTGGCTGCTATTCATGCCAAGCGTGTTACCATCCAGCCCAAGGATATCCTTCTTGCTCGCCGTCTCAGAGGAGAGCGCATCTAAGCGCCTTGTTTGTAAAAGCAGTATAATTATCTTCCCTTCCCTTTAAACATCATCTAACTACCATTGTTTGATAGCTTCTCGAATAAAAAAATGCTACATTTATGAATTTAATTTTAACAAGTTGATATTTTTAGTAATTAATAAATAATTTATAAATAAGTAGAAATGGCAACCTAACCTTATTTATTATTCATTCCAGTCGATACTCCCAGGGATTGGTTTTTACAAAAAATATCCTTTTAATGCTTTATCATATTATGTTTTTAATCTCAATCTTGTTTATAAAACTAATTTTATGTATGTTACCTCATTAGCTAGTTTTTATAAATATTTGATAAATACTTACCCTAGTTTTAATCAAATGGCAATTGTTAAGTATTTTTATAACTGTTTGTGCAGATTGTAGTTCTAATGTTTATAATAAAGTAAATATAATTTTGGTACCAACTTGGAATTTAGAAGTATTGTTGCAACTGAACCAATGAGGATTCAGTATTTGAATTGGGGGAGACAACAGTCCAATAGAAAGGACAGGAATAATAAGAATAAGTTGTTGTTTATTATAGAATACTGTGATTAATATACTATATGGGGAAAGCCACTGGGCCACAAGGGGATGGCATGTTCCATGTAGGGTTTGGATCCAAGGGATAACTTGTGCAGGATCAGCAGGTTGAATTGATAGTGTTCCTAATTAGGAGAAAGTGCCTGCAGTTTGACATTGCCATTGGATTGGTTCATGTTGTTAGACACGTCAAGGGGAGACCCATCAAGTGCCCCCTGCATATTGTATGATACATTGGCGGGCAAGTCTGGAAACTTGGCCACAACACCCCCCTGCTTGTTGTCAGACACCAGGATCGGGGTTTGCAGTAGATCTGGGAAGGTCCACACAAACAACCTTTGTGTGGGGATGGCGCAGCAGGGGCGCAAGCAATTGTGGCAAAGCTTTTTGGTGTTTCCTTGGGCATCTTCAAGTTGATAGGTGTGGTTGTCATAGACTGCAGCTATCTTGAAGGGTGTCAGGAATATTCCTGACATAAACCAGATTCTTACTGAAGTGCAATGTTGGAAAAAAATAGAGGGATTTCCTGTTAAAAATGCCCAATTCAATGAGGATTTCCCCCCTTTAATTGGGGAAAATAAAAATCAAATAGAGGAAAAATAGAACTTAATAAACACTGGAATAATTTATCATCTGGGCAGGCGCCTGCCACGCCTGCCAGCACCCTCTGCCAGCCCCCAGCCAGCGGGCCCGTCGCCCGTCGCCAGCCTCCCGCCTGCCCGTCTCCTGCTGCCCAGCCAGCCTCCCACTCTCCAGCCAATCAGAAAATCCCACCCAATGCAGCCAATCAAATAAGTCACTGGAAAAAGGGCAAAAATTAGAAAACAGTTCCTGGCCACCAGAAGAGGGCCAAACTCAAGTGCTAAAAGAGAACAGCAATTCTACACAGAACCAATGGGACCCTGAACCCCAGGTCACATGGTTGAGACCAAACCCCAACCAAACAAATCCTTTCAAGACAAAAATAGATTTTGGAAATCCCATGAGTTGTCACCACCACCTGACCACATGCCCAGAAGAGATCATTGGCCCTAGTCAAGAATGACCAAACCCCCAACAAATTGTCAAAGAACAAGAGTTTGGCCATCTTCTTAAACCCCAATCCCCAATCCCCAATCCCATTTTTTAAACTTTTGGGTTCTCCAATCCCTTGTTTTCATTCCCACTTGCAAAACTTTGCACAGTGGAAAGCACTATAAATAAGGAACCCCTCCTCAGTAATAGCTTGTGATATTATTGAGTTTAATACCCTCAATAAAGCTAATCTTACTTACACCTTTAATTCTACTTTAATTAGTTGCCCCAGCCAATCACCTCCAATCCAAGGAAGATGAATCACCTCATCTTCACAGCTGTACTCACAGCTTGCCTGAGGGATTAGAGAATACTACCAGGGAATAGAATTCTTTGGGCCTTCACCTGAAGGGTTAGGAAAAGACTATCACTATGATCAAGGACAGCTCAACTCTTCTCACACTGGTTCCTGGACTCTCCTAGTGTCTCCACACTCCACCCTGTCTATTGCGGTGTATACCTCCATGTACTACGTGCTGACCTACTTTGTGGGGAGCTTTGGGAGATACAACATCTACACCAAGGTCTTCCGGTGGTTAATGACTGTCTACTCAATTGTCACTGCCTTGAATGGCTTCCAGTTTGCCAATCTCCTGCCATACCTTACCCAAGTAATACCTACAATGTCTGGGTATTACAAAGGGTCTCAAGTGGTTGGGTTCCAATTTGGCTGAATTGGGGTGAGGGTGTAGATGGGGTCACCTACAGTGTATCTGGCCTTGAGGTGCCTTGTCTCCCCCTCAATCTGCTTGTGTTCAATATCTCTGGCTTTGGTGTTCCACTGGCTCAGGAAAGGAGTGGTCAACAAGGGGGGTTTTGCAGGAACCGTGGATTTTAACTTTCCTTGTTCTACTCCTGCCAAACCATCAGGTGTCCCAAAGGCCAAGGTGCTGGGGCTGAACCTAGTGCCCCTGTTGGTTCTTGCTTACAAGATGAGTAGAGCAGTGGGCAAGTGTTCAGTTCACATGGTATTAGGATGCTCCTGTGAGAGTTTGGCAATCAGTTAGACCAGTGAACCATTCAATTGTTCCACACATCCATTGGTTTGCAGACAGTATAGGGTTGTAACTATTTGCTGAAGAGCATTATTGGCGCAGTATGCCTTCATGACATGCCCAACAAGCTCAGGGCCACCATCTGTAATGAGGAGTTTTGGTTGTCCAAAGCCAGCCACAATTTCCTTGCCAATGAAGCGGGTTAAGGTGGCGGTGTGCTTAGTGGTTGCCCACATTACTGGCCAATGGGTAAAGTAGTCAATGGCTGTGATGATGTACTTCTTCCTAAGTTGGTCTTTGGGGAGAGGTCTGACAATGTTGAGGGCCACTTCCCAAAGGGTTTCATGGCCCTAATTGGCAGAACAGACTTGGGGGTGCAGGTTTAGACGTGTTCTTTTCACATAACACACATGTTTCAAGGAGATCCAAAATGTCTTGACGCATACACGGCCACCAAAATTTATGTTTCATGATCTCAAAGAGGTTACACCCTCCAATATGACCCAAGGTGCAGTGGTAGTGTAGTATGGTGTTGCCTTGTTGTGTGATGGGAATATAGGGTGTCTTTTCACCTGTCTCTGACCGGCGGCAGACATTTCCAGCATTGGTGGTAAACTAACTTCATTGTCCTTTAGCTTGGAGATGGTTATCAAATCAAGGCCTTTGTAACAGGTTGCTTCAGGATAGAGTTAAAGCTTTGGCTAATCTAGGTCTAAGCCATCATCCCCGGTAAGGGACACTACATATAGCCTTAAGAGAGCGTCTGCCATGACAAGCTCCTTCCCAGGCTTGTACTCAATGCACAGCTGATAGGAGAATAGATGTCAGGATACCATGTCCCAGGGGGAAGGCCTGTTAGCCTTGGCTAATAACTTGCTCTGTTGGGAGGAGGATAGAGCACACCATAGGAGGGATGCTAATTTGATGAGATAAGATGCTGATTGGCCTACTAAAGCCCAGGGTCCAGAAGCTGAAACCATAGTGTTGACTAAACCTGTCAAGGTAATGTAGGCAATGCCTGCATATTGGTTGGCTGTGAAAGAAGTCAGTCCTGGAGTGAGATGTAGGCAGTCAGGCTTGGATGTTGGGGGTGCTTTTATATCTGTCTGGTAGGCAGGCAAATAGTTGTACTTCACACAGATATTGGGGGCTGGTTGCTTGCACCAAGTATCTTTGTGAAAGACTGTTTGTGGGGTTATCTGCTGGTCCAGGTGGTCTGGGTGAGAGGTCTCCTTCACACTAAGATCCTGGTACTCTGATTTAAGCAGATAGGCAGAGAAATGGAGTGGGCCAAAGGAAGTTCCAGGAGGACAATAAAACACAGGTCAGGTTTCAGAGGTTTCCTCAGGAATGTGGGCTGTCTGCCCAAGATTTTCTGTTGGAACAGTAGTAAGGTGGAAAATAACCAAGACAAAATAAGGAATAAATTGGTAGAACCAATGCCCCATAATCTTATTTTTATTTAAAAATGGCAATATCAGTTGTCAAGACTTTATAAAGTTTAAATACCATTTAAAATGCTAAGTTTAGAATATAGCCCATCACCTGATTGCTAAGTTTCTCAGTTTCTTTTGGCCCAAGAGCTCTGGCCCCATCCTGGATCCTTTGGCCTGCCATTTCCTCTGCTGGAATGACCTCTATTTGATGGCCCAACAATAATATACTCATGGCCTTGTCATTACCAATGATGTTCCTGTCATCCTGGACCAAATGACCCTCAGGAACCCCAAGCTGGGTCAACCCTGGTCCCATGGTCTGAACAGCTCTGGGAGTCACTTTGAGGTCACCAAAGGCCCAGAGATCACGTGGCCTGGTGGCCTAGATTTCTAACCTATCATTCAAGTTTCCTTGATACTTCAACTTATCAAAATAAACAGCAAATCCCTCTCCAGATGACCCATCAGTCAATATAGGGGTGATGTCATGTTGATTCAGCGCTTCTAGCAATTTAGACTGGCCCAGATTAATCACTGTCCTATGACGCTCCTCCATACTTTGCAAATCTGTAGCCTGGCAGACCTGCAAATTTTTCTGATTATCCAGATTTGAATCACAACTTGTTCCAGCTCTTTCATTGGCTAGCCACAAAAAACACAGGTAGACAGCCCCAGGGTCTGCAAGATCCTCAAAACCATCAGAATCAGGTCCTGAGTTCAATTCTTCTAATTGGAGTTTACTACTTATTTTGGGAGAAATGTCATTCATGACATCATCTACCTCCAACCTCTCTGATTTCTCAAGGCTAGACTTCTTCTCCAGATACCTCTGGATGGCCTGTGTAGTATTGTTTAAGTTGTCTACAGGTTCCCAAGTGCTTTCCTCCAACAGATAGCCCAATCATTTCACATAGTACTGTGGTGTCCTGTAATGGGTCCGGTCACTATGCACATACTCCACTTCATATTTTGTTGACAGTCCCACTTTGATGGGAGATAACACTGATTTGAGCCTCTGAAGAAGAAGAAAAACTCCTTCTTTCTTGAACAACAACACTTGGTGGAAAACATTGTGAATCTTCCAAGTCAGTGATAATTCCAACTTGTAAGTCACTTCACCTATCAACTTGACAATTTTTTAGGGTCTGTTACGCCTGTGAGCTAACTTCTGACTAGGTACATACAGGGGAATGTTTTTTGAGTCCAAATAATCCTTGTCACTAACCATCAACGGCTTGCCTGGGATCCTTTTCTTGTCAGCAAAAGCTTTGTAGGTCCTGACTTCCTGGTCCAAGTTCTTCTGGCAGGTAACCTGGGACTTGTAGATCTGTTCCACCCATGAGTGGACCATTGTGTTGGACTCCTTGGAACCAATTCTGGGGTCCTGGGTAGGATCAAATCCATAATTAGCCTTAAAGGGAGACATTCCTGTTGAGGTGTGATCTTTACTGTTGTAAGCAAACTGAGCCATTGGTAGCATTTCTGACCAATTATTCTGGTCTGTATTGGCGTAACAACAGAGATATTGTTCAAGAATCTGATTCAATTGCTCTGTCTGGCCATCAGTCTGTGGATGATAAGAAGTTGACATGCATTGCTTGATTTCCAAATCATGAATTACTTGAGTCCAATAATGTGATGTGAACTGGGGTCCTCTGTCAGTGATCACTTCAATAGGGCATCCATGTTGGGTTAGCACCTTTTTGTGAAAATGCTTGGTGGTATTGCTGGCTGTAAAGTGTGTGGTAGTAGGGACAAAGTATGACATCTTAGTGAATCAATTGACTATCACCAGAATGGTATTGAACAATCCAGAGGGGAGAAGTTCCACAATGTAGTCCATAGAGACTGATCTTCATGGCCCTGTGAGGATTTCAAAAGGCCTTAGTAATTATTCAGGCTTGTTCCTTCTGGTCTTGGTCTTTTCAAAGATTTTGCAACCCTCCAGATAATCTGCCATGCATTGGTCAATCTTAGGCCAGGTATAGTTTTTTTAATGCCTCAGAGTGTCTTAAGTCTTCCTGGGTGACCAGTCATCTTGGAGTCATGATAATCTCTTAGAAAGTCAATCCTGGTTTGGCCCTCTGGCACATAGATTCTATTGTGTAGCATCAATATTGTTTCTTTCAAGGAAAACCAGCTTTATACAGCAGGCTGTCCTTATCCTTGCCCAAGTTGGCCACCTTAGACACTGAGAATGGGTCCATCAACTGGGCTTTAATTATGTATGGTTGGCTTGCCCTGATCTTCATATAACCCAAGTAAATGCCTAAGCTGACTGGATCTAAGAGAACTTGTGTATTGTTGTTGCAAAACTTCACATGGGTTGGTACCAGGTCTGCTCTTCTACTCAGTGCACCTGGAACTACATTAACCTTGCCAGGTTTGTAGTCAATTTTGAGAACATAATCTTTCAGCTCAAGGGCCCATCTAGCCTGTCTCTGGTTCAACTGTCTAGGCTTAAAGAAATAGACAAGATTTTTATGATCCATCAGGACTTTGACTAGAAACTCTGCACTGCACAGGTATCTCCTCCAGTGCTTCAAAGCTTTAATTATTGCCAGCATCTCCTTGTCATAGATTGAATAGTTCCCTTCTTCTGGTATCATCTTCTTTGAATAACATTCTACAGGATGTAGAATACTATCCCCTCCCTCCTGAAGAAGCACCCCACCCACCGCAAAGTTGGAAGCATAAGTCTCCAAGATGAAGGACTTAATGTGGTCTGGCATTGCCAACACAGAAGCAGAAGTAAAAGCTGTCTCCAGTGTCTCAAAAGCTGTCAAGCACTCTGGAGTCCATACAAACTGGACCTTGTCAGAACAGAGCCAGGTCAGGGGCAGCATAATCTGAGAAATATTTTTTGATGAAATCCCAACAGTAATTAGCCAAGCCCAAGAAACTTCTCACATCCTTCCTGCATTTGGGCACCAGCCAGGCTGTCACTGCTTCTACTTTGTCCTGCGCCATTTCAAAGCCACCAGACTTAATCATGTAACCCAAGAATTATACCTCTGACTGGAAAAACTCACACTTTTTGAGCTTCACATGAAGGTTTTCTTGGAAAAGTTGCTCCATTATCAGATGTAGATGATCCAAATGTTCCTGGTGGTTCCAGCTATAAACCAAAATATCATCCAAGTAGGCCACACAGAATTGATCCAGAAACTCTCCCAAGACCAAGTTTATCATACTCTTGAAGGTACTAGGGGAATTACACAACCCAAAGGGCATTACCAAGTACTCATAAAGACCATAGTGTGTCTTGAATGCAGTCTTGTATTAATCTCCTTCCTTGATTTGGATCTTATTGAACGTATTGTGGAGATCAATCTTGGAATACAACTGAGCTCCAGTCAATACATCACACAAGTCATCAGCGTTGGGAATAGGGCAACAGTTCTTGATTGTAATATTGTTCAGCTTCTGGTAGTTGACACACAGAAGCATTCCCCCAGCCTTATTCTCCACAAATAACATTGACAATGAACGAGGGGCCTTTGAGACGCAGATAATGCCTTTCTTAGTCATGTACTTAATGTAGGACTTTAAGGTCACCTGCTCCTTGTGGTTGCAACTGTATATTAATCTGTGGATGGGCTGCGTATCAGGCATCAGATCAATTTCATGGTCAAAGACAGAGTGGCTAGGTAAACAAGTGGCCTCTTTCTCACTGAACATGTGAGCCCATTTCTGCAGCTGCAGGGGCAATAAACCTTTCAAGGGTTCCATTCTAATCATCATCAGTTTTCCTGATGTGGCCTGCACCTCACTGAAACAAAAGGGTGTAATATTGGTTTGGAGGGACTACCCAGAGTAACAGTCTGGTCTCAGTAGTTCAAGATAGCCCCATGTTGGGCTGACCAGGATTCTCCCAAGATCAATGGATAAGGAATTTCTTTTTTCATAATCAAGGAAGTAGGATATACGTTCAATCCCACCTGAACCAGAAGCTCCTGCAAGCAACCCCAAACCTGTATTGGTAGTACAATTACCTAAGGTGACACAGTACCGTTCTGTTGCTGCCTTCAATCCTAACTCCTCAGTGAGTCCTACTTTCATAAAGCTTTTGTCAGCCCTGGTGTCAATGAAAGGTTCTAACTATCTGGATTAGCTTTCTGATAGTATCTAAACAGGAACATACTTGTAAGGCCAAGCACTAGTGTTTATTTGAACTAGAGAAGCAGTGTTTGAGGTTTTGTGTGGACACAACCAAGTAAGATGTCTGGATTTGTGGCAATGGAAGCACAGTCCTTCATGGTAGTGACACTGGAGTTTGTCAGGGGTTAATCCAGGTCTGTGAGCAGGCAGTGCTCAGGTGGATCTGGTTGACCCCTGACTAGCAGGTTCCTGGTTCAGGCTTATCCCCTTGCAAAGAGTTACAAGTTCATCCAGAGGAAGGGAAGATGGGTGGTGTTGCAGGAGATTCTTCAGGCCTAGGTTCACACCTTTACGGTACAGGATAGCCAACAACTCATCTTCAAGCAACACCCAATTCTTCAGGATCATAAGCTCATTGGTGTAGGACTGAATAGATATCATATTCTGTCTGATTTCTAACATTTTGACGAGCACATGGTGTCTAGTATCCTGGTCTCCCCCTGTTGCCATGAGTTCAGATTAAACTTTGAATAGTCCAAACAGAACTCCACATCTTCAGTAGTAGCCTTCCCAAACCAATCCAGTGTGTTGCCAGACAGCATAGCAGCCACGCCCAGGATCTTCTTTGTCAGGAATGTCCTTTCTATAATTCCTGACAACAATATATTCCTGGATTTAGGAAAAGATAGCTTTACTCCTTTGATTTCTTCTGAATCTCCTAGAATTATTGGGTGAGTTAGGAGTAAATGTTCATTTTTACCTGATTATTATTGCTCCAATATGGTTCCGGATGCTGGGGTTTCAACAACGGGGTTTAAACCTGGGTCTTCTTCTGTCCACATTGACAGTCAATTGCTTGAAGAAATGGTTAGTATGATAGACTAGGGCCAATCATTACCTTTGAAATTCAATCCCAGCCAATCAGATCTAGCAACAATCAATTCCAAGGGTTTTTTTGAGCACTCTGGTGACATTGACTTTGCTTTTGACCTTGGTTTGAAAATTGCTGTTCTGTTGACAACTGGTTCTGTTCCTAGTCCCTGCCCTCCTTCCCCAGTTTTATCTGGGGGATAGCTGTGTACCTCCTGTTGTTTGTTTAACATTTTGTCTAGTTGAAACCAAAAGTTAGTATTTTTAACCTACTGAGGTCAGTACAATGGCTTCAGAAAGTTAAATAACTCTACTTTTAACTTCAACACTCCAAGATCTCCAAATTTCTCCAACTTTGTCCCCATGGGGGATGATCTCCTTTATGTTACCTCCAATTTATCTTTTACTACCATGCTATATAAGCTGATAGGCTATGATCTTTTTATTTGTTCAATCAATAAAGTCTACATTCATCCAAAGTGAATCATTTGCTTACCTTTTTAACTTGACTTAAGATTTAAAATCCAAAACCATGAGATTACCCAAGTCTCCTCTTATAGAGCCTCTTGGGTATAAATAGTTTGTTTTAGATAATATTGCTGCCAGCTGTATTGGCCAGCATTTTGATGGGTTCACACACAGATTTGGGTACCTCTCCCAAAGCACAATTTCTAGACAGCTCTTGGAGCCAGGTTATACCTGGAGTATGGTATACTGCTACACCTTTATCACATAACCTGCCTCTCAGAGAAGAGACCAAGAATTATCCATCCACATCTCAGATTCCTGAACCCCAGGTCTTCCGTCCTTTGGCTTCTGCCTTCCTCCTGTGTTACTTGGGGGCGTAATTTTTCTTGGGACGTTTCAACCCGCTGCTAGGCAGATATTGTGTGTTTGGAGAATTATTTCATCTAGGAATGGTGTCCTTGCCTGTAGAATCCTTGGTAACTGGATTAAATCCCTCTGCCATCATTCACCATCTAGGAAGATTAATTCCAAGTGGGTGGGTGCCTGACATTCTTGGTGTTGTTGATATAAGCTTCTGTGTTGGTCTAAAAAGGCAGTTGTAGCACCAGAATGACCCGTTGGGCCTGCTCCAGGTTTAACTTGCTCATGTGAGGCATATAAATTTGGGAATTAGTCTGGGTCACTACTACATTCTGAATTTGGGCAGGCCCAGCAACAGGGCTTCCCAAATCAATATATTGAGTCTGTATGGTCAGGGTCTTTCATATCTTAGCATATAATTGGGCCATCAACTTATAGGCGTAATAAGTGATAATCAATAAAAGCAACATACAAGAGGCCCCAAGAATTAACAACATCTTGGGGCTCAGGTTAGCAAGTTTTGTAAAGATTGCCATAACGTCAGGATACCATGTCCCAGGGGAAGGCCTGTTATCCTTGGCTACCAACTTTCTCTGTTGGGAGGAGGGTAGAGCACACCATAGAAGGGGTGCTAACTTGATAAGATAAGATGCTGATTGGCCTACTAAAGCCCAGGGTCCAGCAGCTGAAACCATAGTGTTGAATAAACCAGCCAAGGTAATGTAGGCAATGCCTGCATATTGGTTGGCTGTGGGAGGAGTCAGTCCTGGGGTGGGATGTAGACAGTCAGGATTGGGTGTTAGGGGTGATTCCATATCTGTCTGGTAGGCAGGAAAATAGTTGTACTTCACACAGATATTGGGGACTGGTTGCTTGCACCAAGTATCTTTGGGAAAGACTGTTTGTGGGGTTATCTGCTGTGCCAGGTGGTCTGGGCAGGGGGTCTCCTTCACACTAAGATCCTGGTACTCTGATTTAAGCAGATAGGCAGAGAAATGCAGTGGGCCAAAGGAAGCTACAGGAGGACAATAAAACACAGGTCAGGTTGCAGAGGTTTCCTCAGGAATGTGGGCTGTCTGCCCAAGATTTTCTGTTGGAACAGTAGTAAGGTGGAAAACAATCAAGACAAAATAAGGAATAAATTGGTAGAACCAAGGCCCCACAATCTTATTTATTTCAAAATGGCAACCAATTGTCAAGACTCCATGGAGTTTAAATACCATTTCAAGTTATAAGTTTGGAATCTAGCCCATCACCTGATTGTTAAGTTTCTCAGTTTCTTCCGGCCCAAGAGTTCTGGCCCCATCCTGGATTCTTTGGCCTGCCATTTCCTCTGCTGAAATGACCTCTATCTGATGGCCCAACAATAATATACTCATGGCCTTGTCATTACCACTGATGTTCCCGTCATCCCGGATTAAATGACCATCAGAAACCCCAGACTGGGTCAACCCTGGTCCCATGTCTGAACAGCTCTGGGAGTCACTTTGAGGTCACCAGAAGTCCAGAGACATGTGGCCTGGCAGCCTGGTTTTCTAACCTATCATCTTATTTCCCTTGAGACTTTAACTTATTGTTGTAACTGTGCTGTTTTAGAAGAGTTACAAGGGGAAAAATATTTAGAAGCTAGATAATAATTTTTATTGAGAGATAGTGATTATATAGTCATTGTGAATCAAGAATAACAGGAACATGATTGTGTTGATCACACGGTTGGATGGTGAAGGGGGTGGCTTGATCCTGGTAATGAGTCAAGCACCAAAACAACGTATCCATCATAAGGGACCATCATCTGTTCATGTTGTTGGATCTGGCAATTTGAGTTGACTTCCTAGTATGGCTTTGAGTGGCCAGGTAATTGGATTGCGGGTCACAAACCCGCTTGTTTGGAACCTTACTGGCAGATGGAGCCTGCTGTTTTGAAATTATCAAGATGAGCAGTAAATACCTCCCCAGATGATCCATCAGTCAATATAGGAGTGACAGAATGTTGATTCAGTGCTTCTAGCAATCTAGACTGGCCTGGGTTAATCACTGTCCTATGACGTTCCTCCATACTTTGCAAATCTGTAGCCTGGCAGGCCTGCAAATTTTGCTGATTATCCTGATTTAAATCACAACTTGTTCCATCTATTTCATTGGCTAACCACAAAAAACACGGGCAGACAGCCTCAGGGTCTGCAAGATCTACACAACCATTAGAATCATGTCCCAAGTTTGATTCTTCTAATTGGAGTTTACTACTTATTTTGGGAGAAATGTCATTCATGACAATAGACGCTCAACCCAGCCTTCTTGGAGGTGTGTCAAGTGGGACTGTGTGTTGAAGTACTGGAGCAACTTGTGGTCTTTCAGGTTGCAGGGTGGAAAGGTGGCCCCTTCCAAGTAACAGCGCCACTTCTCAACGCAGTGCACAATTACTGCTAATTCTTTTTCATGTATTGGGTAATGTTGTTCCAAGTCAGTGAGCTTCCTGGACTCATATGCTACAGGGCAAAAGGTGCCCTTGTCAGTTTCTACCTATAGCACATCCTCTATGGCCCTGTCAGAGGCATCAGTCTTGAGTTTGTATTGGTGGTTTAAATCAGGGAATTTTAATACAGGCACAGTTGTAAGTCTTTGCTTCAACATCTCAAAGGCTTGATCTCTGGCAGGGGTCCAGTGGAAGTGCTGTTTAGTGTTCAGGAGCTCAGTGAGAGGTGCAATTAATTCCCTGCAATTTGGAATAAACTTTTGTACGTAAGCAACCATGCCTAAGAATTTACGGACCTGGTCCACATCAGTGAGAGGTGGCATGCTTGTGATTGCCTTGATTTTGGCGTGGTCAGGCTTTATTCCTTGGGCAGAGATGGTGTGCCCAAGGAACAAGAGCTCTGAATTGAGAAATTTGCATTTGGAGGACTTAGCCTTCAACTGGTTCTTCTGAAGGGTGTTAAGGACAGCACAGAGGTGTTGGAGATGTGTGGTTTGATCTTGACTGAAGACATTAATGTTGTCAAGGTACACAACAACACAAATCCTAATCAATTCCTTAATTGCTTTGTTCATTAACATAGCAAAGGTAAAAGTAGTGTTGGTCATTCCAAAGTTCATGACCTGGCACTCAAACAATCCATAGCTTGTGCAAAAGGTAGTCTTTGCCTCATCACCTGGTGCAATGCGGACCTGGTTGTACCCTGCAGTGAGATCAATCTTGCTAAAGACTTTTGCACCCGCAAGTGTATTGAACAGGTCGTCAATCAGGGCAGGGAGTACTTGTTCTTAACTGTCACCTCATTTAGGGCGCGGTAGTCTGTGACCAGGCAAAGAGACCTGTCTTTCTTGGCTACAACAAAGACTGCCACCCCGTATAGAGAGAGCAAGGGGCAAATGAAGCCCTTATCAAGCGCGTCCACAAGGTGCTGGCAGAGGGTTTCATCTTCCTTTGGTGTGAGACAGTATAATGATTATGCTTTGGGTAAGGATCCTTGAAGTTGTACAGCGTGCTGGATCTCCCAGGGAGGAGGTAGTTGTTCAAGTGTCTCACTGAATACATCCTTGTACTCCTCGAGGAGTGCCGCAAGCGCTGGTGATGATGTTAAAAAGGGAGGGACTGCTGGTGGCTCAGCACAGATAACTTTGACTGAGCATTGATTAAAGTCTAGTTTCCCCCCTTGAAATCATATGAGCCTGTTTCCAATATCTGACAAAAACAGTATCAGGGAGTAACTTGCTCATTTCCACAGGGTAAATATGGAGTCCCACCCCATTTCTGTTGAGGGTGATGACAGAGGTATCCCAATCAATGTAGGGGCGGTTGTGCCAAAGCCAGTCAAGACCAGCAATCACGTTGTGGCTGAGCCCTGCCATGATTGGCCCAGAGAGCTTAACCTGGACGTTTCCTATCCTCACAGAGAAGGGTACCATCTCATGGGTAATTGTTACTCTACGGGAGTCAGCCACTTGTACTGCCTTGAACCTGCTTGATACTTGGTCTAGTTGTTGAGAGTCAACAAACGCCTGATCAACCATAGTGTTATTGGCCCCAGTATCTACCAATAGTTTGTTGGTGTTCTCACAGAAACGGAAGGGATAGGCCAAGCTAGTTACTTTATTTGAAGAATGGCTTTCTTGGAGTACAGGGTTGTTGCTGTGGACCTGGAATACATTGAGGGCTTCAACTTCATGTACATTGTAATCAAAGGGGGTTTTCACAAGGAGGGATTGTGAGTTAGGGTCAAGTAGGGTTGTAGAACCTCTAGTAACTACAACCCCCAGGCTTTTTCCTGGTCCTCAATCTGTGCTAGCTGGAGTTCCCCCTTGCAGGGGCGCTTAACCCAATTTTCCTGTTGGCTTGGCTGGCGGCAGCCTACTTGGTTGTGGGCACTGCCAGGTGCAGGATGATGTTGGAGTGGTGCGTCATTGGAATGGCAGAAGACCATTGAAGTCTGGTTATTGGCCTCCACAATGACCTTGTAGCAGTCATCAATGGAGATGCAGCAACCTACAGGAACCCACTTGCAGATATGGGGTTTAAGCTCATTAACTATCAAGGTAAGGTGCATGGGGTTCCCGTCAATCACAGCTTCTGGGGCAGTAGCAAGAGCTTGCTTCCAGGTGGCAAGGTACTCAGGGACAGAACCAGTTTGCTTGATTGCTAGAAGAGGAGTTCCCACAACAATGGGAGAGAAGGTTTCACTGTAGCAGGACTTTGCGGCATCCCTGAATGACGCCCAAGTGACATCTATTTCTTGGCTGGCCCAGTATGTGAACCATACAGAGGCGGGCCTTGTGAGGCGCCCAGATGTGGTAGCAACCCACATGGGCTCATGTACTTAACAGATACGGAGGTGGGTTTTGGTGGAGTGGAGCCAACTGACAATGTCAGTCCCTTTGACCCCACCCTCAAAGGATTCAAGCTGGAGGTTGAGCATGTGTTACAAGAGGTCTGACTGGGGTGGGGTGACAATGGTGTTGCGCTGCCCAAGGCAGAGTCAATTATAAACGCTTGTAAGTACTAGTTGATCTTGATAGATGACGTACCAGTAAGAGATGTCCCTCTTGGGGATTGGCAGGAAGGTTTTTTGATGGGGAGTAGCCATACAGACTGTACTCTGTCCTTTCCTGGGGGAATTTTTTCTTTAGATAGTTTGTGAACCTACTGCTGCTACCACTGTTGCAACTGAACCAATGAGGATTCAGTATTTGAATTGGGGAAGACAACATTCTAATAGAAAGGACAGGAATAATAAGAATAAGGTGTTGTTTATTATAGAATACTGTGATTAATATACTATATGGAGAAAGCCACTGGGCCACAAGGGGGTGTCATGGTGGCATGTTCCATGTAGGGTTTGGATCCAAGGGATAACTTGTGCAGGATCAGCAGGTCAAATTGGTAGCGCTCCTAATTAGGAGAAAGTGCCTGCAGTTTGACATTGTCATTGGATTGGTTCATGTTTTTAGACACATCAAGGGGTGAATCAATAAGAGCCCCCTGCGTATCATAAGATATATTGGCAGGCAAGTCTGGAAACTTGGTTGCAACACCATATTTTTTAGGTATTATGATATAAGTGCTGAAAATAGTTTCTCCTTGAGCAGGCAGAAACAGAGGTCCCAATAGGGGTTCACACAAACTTGGACTTGGTACCTGTAATAGACAACAGAGGTGCTGTAAGGACGCCACAGTCAGGGATAAAAAATTATATGTAGACTATTATTCCCAGGAATGTTCTGAGTTCTCTCTTATCCTTGGGGGAATTTTAAAGATGACTTGAATCTTTTTTTTCAAGCTTGATGCCATTCTTGGACATTATGTGCCCCAGGAAGAGTAACTGTTTATGGTAGAATTGGCACTTTAATGGTTTGGCTAGAATTTTGTGCTATTTCAGGGTGGCAAACACTGCTTCTAGGTCTTTATTGTGTTGTTCTACTGTTGGTCTGTAGACAATGGTGATGTCAAGGTATAAAAGTGAATGTTTCCCAATGTGTGGCACAAACCCTTTATTTATTAAAATGACTAAGATTGATGCTGTGTTGGTCATTCTGAAATTAAAAACAGCACACTCATACAATCAATACTTAGTCTGGAAAGCAAATTTGGGTATATCATCCTCTTTGATTCAGATCTGGTTGTCATATTTCTCCTTAGAGTTGGTAATTGCTTAGCTTAACTCAAAATAAAATTCTTCTATTACTTAAGATTAGGTCAAGATAAGTATCTAGCCTAATGGGTATAATAAAGTTGAAGTATGTAATATTAATCTTTTATTAAATAATCAAGAAGGGAGTTTTATAGTTAAGGGAAATTAGACAAAAGCCACAGAACGCCAGGATCCTCTGATCACAGGCTAGTCTCCTCTACCCTTAGTCCACTATTAAACTAACTATCAGCTGATCATTAGTTAATATGGACTTAGGATACAACTTAGTTGATCACTTGACCTTGTTATCATCCAGGACAATAGTTCCATTGTTTCATTGTTCACTGAACTTAATGGATCAAATGCGTGATTACAGTGACAGCTAGTTTATAACCAATTACTTCATGACTTTTCCCCCACTAAAATAGACGTTACTGTAAAAGTCTTTTAACCTTTTATAGTATGGTAAATTGCCCAAAGAGGAATAAGTAACCAGTGGTGTGTTATACAGATATATTAAACCAAGGATCAACCAAGCCCAAAAGGGAACACCTGAAGTTCCAGTTGCAACCACGCAAAATTACTCACCCATTCTAGCTTTAGATGAAGATGGATTTACCAAAATCTTAGGAGGTGAGATAGATACAGCCTTTTGTAGTTCCCCCAGTATGGCCTCATATCAGCCCAGTATCTCTCCAAGTAAGTCAGGAACACAAGACTCCGGTATGCCCATGTCCACTCAGATTTTGACAATTACCAAGAAAAGAAGTCGTGGTAACAGGAGTAAGGCAACTTCCACAGCCTTAACAGATAAGATTGAGGAACAAGCTCCAACCTTAATTGAGCTACTTACAACTCTAAACAAAAATGAGATGAGCAATACTCCCATAATAGTCCAAGAAGATAGCCAAGGTTCTTATATCAACCTCGCTACTCATCTGTATTGGGAGAAGTTTCCCATACTCCAATTCTGTGGCCCAGTGGTTATGTGGTCTACTTTTATGCTGGCCCTTGAGAATCCTTATGTAATCTTAACTAAGAGACTCAAAGCAGGGAATAATATCCATTGGCGTGTACCCCGGTTGAAACTTGTAAGGTATGCTCAGATATGCCTTCAGGACTTCTCCTATGATGAGGTATACTTGACGGACAATCAGATCTCTTGTGCTCTTGAGCTTCTTGAACTGGTCTTTACTGTGTGGTCTGATCCTAGATCTGCTGTTGGCCTGGTGTTCTTGTGGCATGGTTCAGATACTCATGAATACTGCTTGCAAAGAGCAATGGGTACTGCACTGGAGCTCCTAAGTTACAATCAAGCAGGAAGCAGACAATCAATGGCACTGGTTGGGAACTTGGTACTTAGTGGCTCCAAGGTGGTATATCAACAAAGACTCCACCATATGCCTGAATACATCAAATGGTTTTTGGGAGTCATGTACTCAGTAGGAGGAAAAACACCTGAGGAATATGCCCAGCAAGAAAGCCTTCTCTGGGAGTGCATCTTGCTTGGACTTGCCTTTCCTTATTTGATTGGCGTTAACCGTGTCAGTTTCCTTCCCGTCAATGATTCCCCATTTCTTCCCTTTGCATTCCATTGGCTACCCAGTGTTTGGATGACCTACGCTGCCATTGCAAAAGTCCTCATCCAGTTGTGTCTGGGTTTAGAGGCAACAGTATCTCAATAAAGACCCTGTTTCTTAACCCTACATTTCTTCTTACTATAAGCTTTATCACTTCTTGATGCAAAAAAATAACAACCCATGAACTATTTTCATTAGGTTTTTCTTTTTCCAAATTGTTATCCATAAAGGGGTTTATGCTCAATCACTTGGAGCCTTGCGCATATACTGCGCATGGACTCAAGTGATCAGTTAGCCAGTTTCCAGATCCTTGAGAGTATAACTATCTACTCCCACTTTCTGGACTACCTTGACAGAACCTTGTCATAATGAGGCAAGTTTACTTTTGCAACTTTACCCTCAATTGCTGTAGAAGTATATCAAGCTCCCTATTTTGTATGCAGGAAAAGCAGGTTGGGGTTTTGTTGCACAATCCGTATCTTTCTCCTTTGTTGCTAAGTTGATAGAGTACGCCTCAGACTGTAACTTGATTAGAGTCTGTGCTAGTCTCTTTAAATGAGCATTGGGGGTAAGAGGATCATTAGTTTTAACTAAACTGTAAAGATGTGGCAGAAGGCTTGGCTGTCAACCATAAAGAAGCTAGAAGGGGCTTTTCCCTGTAGCCCTGTGTAATCCTATGTTGTACGCAAAGGTTGCTGCTGGAAGATATGTATCTCATTTTGTTTTGTGATGGTGACTAAGCTTCCTTAATATCTGTACCAGGCTTCCATTTGTCCTTTCTACCATTTCATTTGTTTGGGGATGGTATGGTGTTGACAGGGTACCACAGATGCCCATAAGTTTGTTCATTCTGGGTATCATGTATCCAGTGAAGTTGGTTCCATTATCTGTTAGCAATGTCTGAGGGCAGCCATGCTTATAGAGTATGTTCTCCAAAATGAATTTGGCTGTGGTCAGCACTGACTGATTCAGAATTGCCTTTGCTTCACCCATTTTTTCAGCTGGTCTACTGCTACAATAATGTACTTGTTCCTGCTGGCGGTCAGTGAAAGAGGACCTACTACGTCTATGGAAACAGTGTGGAACGCAAAGCCAGGTTGGATTAGTTGGTGCTGGTAGCGCGAGCCTTTTGGTTGCTCTATTGTACAGTCATGGCAAGCGGCCAGAGTTTCTGCTACGTCCGAGTGCATACCTTCCCAGTAGCAATGCTGCTATAGAAGATTGAGAGTCTTATGGATACCACCATGGCCCACAGTACAATGAGATGATACTACTGCATCTGTACGTAAAGATAGACAAATGTATGATAGCCACTTCCCTTTATACAACTTGAAAAGCTGATTATCCTTGACGCGGGTGTCCACCACAAGGGACTTCAGAATTTTCTGAATCTTGAGCAGCTCTTCCCCCACATAGAAGGCTTCAGCATCAATTTGTTGTAAAGTTTGTCTGCTGCTGAGGAGACCAGAGCTATGGTAGGAAGACGGGAAAGACAGTCAGCGTTCTGGTGCATGGCTCCAGCACAATGGATTATCTCATAATCATAGGCTTGTAGCTTAATAGCCCATTGTGCCAGACGTCCTTCTGGGTCCTTCAGGGTCTTTAATCATTTGAGAGAGGCGTGATCAGTTACCACCGTAAAGTGTACTCCGTGCAGGTACACTCTAAATTGTTGACAAGCGTAAATGACTACCAGGCATTCTCTTTTTGTGACCGTGTAGTTTTGTTTGTGACTATTCAGTGTGCAGGAGCAATAGCCTACATGATGGTCTTGATTATTATTGTCTAGCTGCAAAAGAATCACGCCAATTGTGGTCAAACTAGCGTCTGTGTGTACAATGAAAGGATGCTCAAAGTTAGGGTAGGAGAGTACTGGCTCTGTTACTAGAGTGGCCTTCAAGTCCTCAAAGGCTTTCTGGTATCCTTATGTCCATGAGAACTCAACTTTATTTTTCAACAAGTGAAATAATGGCCCTCCTAGGCCGGTAAAGTTTGGTATAAAGCATCTATAATAGCCAATCATCCCTAAAAACACCTGAACATCTCTCTTGTTGGAAGGCGTTTGCATGTCTGTGATAGCTTTGACCTTAGCAGGAACAGGCCGCAAGCCATCCTTACTGATAATGTAACCAAGGAATTCCAGATGTTCCTTGAAGAAGTTACACTTTCTTGGTTTCAACTTGAGGTTGGCAGCAATCAGACGCTGGAATACTGCCTCCAAGTGGTCTAAATGCTGACTAAAAGTCCAGGAAAAGACATTAATATTGTCAAGGTAAACCAGGACGCAAGTCAACTTGAGGTCTCCCATAACAGAATCCATGGCCCTTTGGAAAGTTGCAAGAGCATTTGCGAGTCCTTGTGGCATCCTGGTAGGTTAGAAAAGGCCTTGTTCTGTAATAATGGCACACTTTTCCTGGTCAGTCTTTGGAAGGTCAATCTGCCAATATCCGCTGATCAGGTCCATTGCACTGAAGTATTTTGCACCACCCAGCTTGTCCAATGTGTCATCTATGTGAGGCAACAGATAAGAGTCCTTTTTTGTAACAGAGTTCAATTTGCAATAGTCCATTACTACACAGTTTGACCCATCCTTTTTCTTTACAATTAGCAATGGGGAGGACCAAGGACTCTTGCTGGGCACCAAAAGTCCAGATGCAAGTAACTTCTGTAGTTCTTCATTGACAATGGCTTGGTTGGCCAGACTACATCTTATTGGCCTGGAGCATATAGGAGCAGTACCTTGCATATCCAAAACGTGTTCAACTCCCAGAGCTTTCCCTAGGTCATGATTGTTCTCTGAAAAGACGTCCTTGTACTTCTCAAAGAGTTGCATAGCTTGGTCCTTCTGATCCTCAGTAAGTCCATTTAAAGACTTGTGTGGAATGAGCAACAGAACGCTTGGTTGGTTGCAAGGTAGTGCAGATTCACTGAACTCACTGAATGGAGTGGCATCCATAAGTCCAGAGTTCTCTTCCAGCTTCATGTAGCCTAGAAGTTGATGTTTCTTCACTGTCAGCAATTTATTGGAGAGGTTTCCTAGAAGTACTAGGATTTCTTCTGCTGAAGGCATGACAATGCCAGGTAGGATCCAGGGTTCCAGCGGCAAACTGTTGTGGAGTCCAAATAATTCACCATGCATACCTTTAGGAAAACTGAGGCTTAGACCTGTATTATGAATCACCTGAGATCCAATTGGAATGGAGAATTTGCTAGAGGAATATAAGGGAATCCCTTTGTACTCCTTAGTGGCAAGAGGTAGAACCTTGATTTTCCGTTGGAGCAAGGTGTATGCTAATGGCATATCTTCATCAGCATATTTAATGTTAATTTAATGAATTTTCTTAGCAGAAAGGTCTCTTGGTTCATTGCCATGATAGAACATTGGTACCAAGTGGCCCAAAATGCTAAAGGTGCTATCCTGATGATTGATGATGGTTCCATAGGTTGCCATGAAGTTGCTACCAATTAAGATATCATAGCTCTTGTTGCGCAACACTATTGCTGGGGCTGTTACCACCAATTTACCAAAGCAGAGTGGTAAAGACAAATAGGACCCCAACGCCTTAGTCTTGTCTGGTCTTGCAGTGCCACATTCCTCATTATAGTCTAAATCAGGCGCAAGTTTCAACTTTTTGACTAGCCTGGTTGACATGATGTTTCCTGGAGCTCCAGAGTCCAGAATTGCCCTTACCCAAAGCTTATGAACCACCAGCTCAATGTAAGTGCAATCATGACGTTCTCCATAATGAGGGGAGGTAATTTTGGTAACCTTGTGAATGTCCAATCCTTTAAAATGGGCAAGGAATGACTCCAGCGCAGTTGTTAGGTCAGGCTTCAAAGATTTCAAAGTATCCAAATTTGTAGAGACTTGTACCAACCTCAGTAGTTGAGACAACTTTTTGACGCTATCACTCTTGTGAGTGACCTCAGCATATGACATACAAAGTTGTTCCACATATGGTATAGAGATGGTGTCAACAGCTTCCTTAGAAGGTATACTATTGTTACATATTGCTTGTTTCCTTATGACTGTGTTGATAGCCAAAACTCTATTTAGCAAGTCTTTGTTTATTTTCTCTTTATCTGGCATGTATCTTTTAGGGCAGGCTTCTTGGTCCAACAGGCCGGCGTTGCAGTCAGGAGTGTTGGGGTCTGGGTCAATAGATGGAGAGGGTCAGGAACTACTAGCAGTCAGGGTTTTCTCCTCAACCTGACTGCTTAGCAGATTTTTGACTTCTCACCGTCTTCTTCCCCGTCATCTTCTTTATCCTTGTTGTCCTGCTCATCCTCCATGTTGTCCTCCTGGTTTAAATAGCGCACATTTGCCTTGGGTTGCTTGCAGTCTCTGGAAAGATGCCCTACTTGCCCGCGCTTGTAACCAGATGCATTGTTATCATCTGCTGAAGAGCCTTCTCTGGATACAGGCTCAGGTTGGAGCTCTGACGTGCCTTCAGCAGAAGCTGGTTGCTCAGAAGTTGAAGCATCTGTACTTCCCACAACATTGGTGCTCACTTGTGCTTCTCCTGTTCTTTGGTCCCCACCCTGTGTCCTTCCTTGTTGTACCACTCTTCCAATGCAGAACTCTGTCTTTGTTGTGGGGGGCTCTCCTGGCCTGCCAGAAGTCATTCCTCCCAAACCCAACCCTCTTGATTCTTTCCTTCTTTCACAAGAACCACCATTTTTTACTTTGGGGAGGATGTTTTTTGCCTTTCTCCATGATGTAAAAAAGTATACCGCTGGTTACACTGAGAGACAGAAGATTATCTATCTCCTTAACTCACTCTACCAAAACTCATTTGATACTATTCTGCCTTGCCTTAGCTTTAAGTACTCATACTGGTATCTCCAGAGTGTGATCAGACATGAGCTCTTTTAACCCCAGGACCAGCCTGAACCTGGAAGTGAAGAGGATTATGAGAACAGTTTTATACACAGTTGTAGTTGCCAGATGGACATCTTAAAAACTTCTCAAGCTGCACCCTGTCACACACCACTTTCTCTTCCTGAAGATAACTCTGGCTCAGTTCAAAGTGATGAGGAGATTACCCTTCTGCCTGAAGGGCAAGAGACCAGAATTTCCACTGATGGTCTTGAGAAGCAGCATACTAAACTGGTGAATCCTATGAAAGTAATCACTACAGGCAAAAGCTGCAATGGAAACCACAACCAGGTTATTGGCCTTAGCAAGTGTTTGCCTGGCCAGTATTGTCTTGAGCGTATATGGGACCTTGATAAACTCTCAGTAGTCATCTCTGATTCTGTTCAAGCCTGTGATCCAAAGAAGATGGTTGAAAGTGACGCCAAAGCCAACCAGGAAGAAGAATTCAAAGACTTGTCCCACAAACCAGAAGTTAACTTGAAGCAAGTTGATGATACCTTAAATGGAAATGCTATTTGCTTTTCATTGGAGACACTCTTCACTTTTGGCATACCTGCTAATGCCACAACCATTAAGTCTGAAGTCAACATGACTAGTCTTCCTCTTGGAGTCATGACCAACACTGCCGGTAGCCTAGCAGATGCCTCAGTGGGACTAGGAAATTGTACCAACAATAATTCAATTGACTTATCAGAGGAGAACATGAGTGAAACCATTGAATTTCCTCAGCCACAATCTCCAGCCACTGACTTGACTCCTGCCAATGAACTTTCCACAGAAACACTTCAAGATGCTTCCAAGGTTATTGTAAATCATTGTGCCACAGAAGATTCTCTAAATGATAATTGGAGCCGCAAAATTTGGAAAATAAGGATTCATGTTGCATTGGATGCCTTATATCTCACTCTGAAGTCAGCTAAAGGCAATACTTACAGTGAAACAATGGATTGGCGCAATGGATTAATTAGTTTGCAAATTGGTTGGATTTACCTGGGACTGGCTATCCTTAACGGAAATGCAACATGATACTCAAAGCAAATTTGGAACTCCTGTCAATTATTGGATAAAACCAATACCAGCAGAATTGAGTTGATTCTAAAAATGAAACAGGTTGAAACCAATAGTTCCTCTGATGCTATGCTTCAAACCTCTGATACATGTCCTGACGCTTGGTGCTATAACTACCACAAAGATCATTTCTTGGAATTTGGACGTCAAAAAGCTGTGGAAATAATTTTGTTGGTCAAACAGCAGGAAAATCATATAACCGTCCTTGTGTCAACCTTAGGGTTGGAACGGGCACCAAAATCTACACAATTGGTTTTGTGACCAAGCTTTGATTGGCACAATTGGTTTTGTGACTTTGTCAGTTGAGCACAATTTGTTTTATGACCTTCATGTCACATCACAATTCATGCAGATTGGTTTTGTGTTTTTAGGAAGCAGTACACAATTTCAACTGCCACATTTTGTGCCCTGCTCCAAAAGGCACAAAACAAATCTGCATGAATTGTGATGTGACCAAGCACAATCTCATGTGGTTTTGTGTTGTGTCCAATCATAAGTATGCAAGCTATTCCTTTCAATTGAAGTAGTTATTTATGTTTATTTTGATTGGTGTTTTAATATAATTATCTAAAGCAAACTGTGGTACAATCAAATATATCATTGTGAGGTAATGGTAGGTAAATCTTTAATAAATTTGATTTAAAAAATAAAGTCCCACAACTGAAACTGCTCTAATTTTACATCCTGTGCCTTGCACAAAATGACACCATCTGTTTCACCCTTGAGAGCCATTCTAATTTAACACCCTGTGCCCCTTCACAAAATGAAATCATCTGTTTCATCCATGAAAACCACCTTCCTTTTATATTTTGTGAGCTACACAATGGAGTGAGGCACAAATTGTGACCTACTCCAAAAGTTATGACACAAAATCACATGTGTTGTTTTGTGAACCAATCCAAAACATCCAAAAAAATGGTTTTGTGACACTGTGTTTGCACAATTGCTGTTTTTGTCCCTTCCCTAGTGCTTAGTCATCCTTGATCAAGATGAACCACTGAACAACTATGATTACATCAAGGTTTACAGTTACAACAATGCTAGAATCAACACCAAGATGAAATCATTTGATAATCAAACCAAATTCCTCAAGACAGATGATGAAAGCGGACCTGAGGATGCAGACAATCACAAGCCAGACACAAAAAAGAAGAAAACTGAACCAAAGCTAGATTCAAACAAAAACAACCCCAACAATACCTAAGTACACTATGAAAAGAATCTTCCCCAGGACTCCTCTGCTTATGGCAACAAGACAAACACTTTGCCTTCACCCAGCAAGCTGCAACAGAAGCGCAAGTGCCTACCCAAATGTCACAAAGAAATTTGCAAGCTCAAACCAGAGGAACTCAAGGCATACATTGACGCCATCAAGACACTTAACAAGAAGCAGAAACCAGACCAGCTGTCAAAGTTTGACAAGTACGCCACCACACATGTCAAGCAGCACAAGTACATCCATGGGGTGCCAGTGTTCCTTCCCTGGCATTGCCAGTTCATCCATAACTATGAGCTTAAGCTACAAAAGATCAATCCCACTGTTACTCTTCCTTACTGGGACTGGACAATTGACTTGCAGGAGCCTCACAATAGCTCTGTCCTCAGTAACGCTATGTTTGGAGGCAACAGAAATTCTGCCAAAGACAATTGCGTCACTGATTGGCCTTTTTCTCACCGGATGGTCACCACCCCTTCTCCCCATTGCCTGAGACGCAGCTATGCTGATGGCAAATCCGTTCCTCCACTGACACTCATTGACGTCATGTCTGGCATTATCAGCAACACCAAGGATAAACAGAACACTACTGACAATAACAATTTTTATGATCTTGATCCCAACTCAACCTTTAATGATAGTGATAAAGGCAAATCAGATACTGCAAAGCCTGAAGCAAGTCCGGCTACTTCTTTAAGTGGCAATGTTGTTGTCAATACTTTGAGTGCTCCTGTCTATGCTCCAAGCGGCAATGCCCCTGCTGATGCCCCTGCCAATGCTTCTTCCAATGTTCCAAGTGATGATATTCCTACTGCTGGCCCAAGCAATAGTGCTGCTTCAGGATCAGGAAGAGCAGCTCAAGACAACAACCTGACAAATGCCCAACTTTTAAACGCTGGCTACAACAAAGAAAATCCATCAGCACCCAAAGACAACTCTTTGGATCCTGGAAGTATTGTTGCTTCCAAGGATTCCAACAACAATTCAACCACCAAGGCTCACAAAGAAGATGAGATTGGATACAAGGGAGTTAATAAGCATGCCAAAGAGTATGGCAATGATAAAGCACAAGAGTCTGGGAAAGGAGATGGTGCTTCTGAGTTGCTGAGGATTGACACAATTTATAAAGACAGTCCAGGCAATTCTGCTGGAAAAGCAGACTTGGGATCTGAAGCCAGAAAAGACGCACCTGCAGGTTCTGATGCAAGCAGCAGAGAACCCGAGAACACAGAAGATGTTGCAGGTGAACCAGTCTCAGGATCTGGAATCAGGAAGGACAAGGGTGAAGAGCCCAATAGCAGCGCCATAAAATATGGATTTTCTTCTGGATACAAAGAAAGTAGTGGAGCATCAGGAGCTGGCAGCGGTGAAGGTGACTCTGGATCTAAAGGAGCAGAAAAATCTGGAAACACTTCTGGTGATGCTGATTCTATCCCTGGTTTTACCAAAGGCAAAGGTGATGATGCTCCCTTACCTGGGTTTAATGATGACAAGCAGTACATATGGGAGTTTGCTTCTTATGTCTTCTTCATTACCACCTGCAATACTGTCAACAAGCTTCTTGGCTGTGGTACCATGATGTGTCTGTACCTCAAGAAGAATCAACTTGGTTACCTTGAGGAAAAACACAATAAGGATATCATCAAGAAGAACTCTGAGTTAATTGGTTATCCCATCCATCTTGTTGTTGAGAAGAAGATTGAGCGCAAGATTAAAGATGATGATAACTTTAAGAAAGTTGCTGAAGGTTCTGGATCAGGCTTTCAAGCCACCACTGGTGAAGGAGGCAATTCTTTTTATGGCACCAGTAAGGTCAATAATATTAGAGCCGCTGGATCAACCAAGAAAGACAGAAATTATGGAGCCTTCACAACCATAACCACAGTTGAGGTCAGAACTGACAATACTACAGGCAGTGACAGATCTGATGGCCAATCTGTGGGAAGTACAGATGCTTCAACTTCTGAGCAACCAGCTTCTGCTGAAGGCACGTCAGAGCTCCAACCTGAGCCTGTCTCCAGAGAAGGCTCTTCAGAAAATGACAACAATGCAGCTGGTTACAAGTACCTTGCCCCTGCCCCTGCTGAGCCCCCAGCTCTCCAGTTTTTGTCCTTTCTCACCACACAGATTGGTGAGACCGTCTTCTCTGCTGTTGCTATCAAGGAGGATTTCATTGAACTTGCCAGTGTACTTAGATTCAATGGGTTGTTGAATGCTTTCCCAGACCCTGCCATATGTTCAAGGCCACTTCCCCCTATTTTTCCCAACTGCTCAATTGCTAAGCTATCTACAGCCCAGTTGTAGAGTAGTCTTAGTGATGAGTAGATAATTCCCCCTTTTGGGTAGCAAGTCAGAAAGACAAAAACTCTAATATAAAAAATCCATGAGTTGCTACCCTAGTTGCCAGAGATAGAGAGATAAAGCCTATAGTCTAACTGAGAGATTACTGCTTTAAAGGAACGCCTCTGTCACTGTCTTTTAGACTGTTCATAGGTCTAATTAATAGCTTGATAGTCTAATCAAGAGGTGGGTAATGTCGTAATATTTACTCTATTGATGTTGATTAGCCTATCAGATGGATAGCTATTAAGCATAGATAGTTTAGATTATAGATTATTTCTTCACAAGGATTTGGATGTAAAGAATGGCACTTTGATGATGATGTATCTAACCATAGTCATTGCAACATGTGGCTCAACTGAGAAGATGCTTGAGCCTAATACATTGAACCCCTTTCCTTAGCCCCAAATCTTCTTCAGCTCCACAGTGCTAATTTGCACTAGACATTAGTCTGAGTCATTAGCACTGAATGGACTATCTAACTCTATTTATCTTTTCAAATAAACAAGACTTCTACTTTTACTTTTACTTTACACTTACTTGCTTGATATATTTGACTACTCTTAGTTGTTAACTCCATTGGATAGGTAAAGACTTAAGGTCATCTTATCAGTGATAAGCTATTGTGAATTCAGCCTTTCCTGTTCTTTTCAAAGCAAGCAGCCTACAAAAAAGTACCCAGAAGGACTAAAAAGGCCAATTTCACAACATTGGTTGTATCCAGCTGTTAATTCAATCTTGTATATTAAAGTTGTGCCACCCAGTGCATCAAAAAAATCATCAGCCACAAAGAATATGACAGCTTGAAATGGGACTTTCAATGGTCTGATGAGGCTCTTTTCAAGGGCTCCTTTAAGATAAGCACTGGGTGCATTGTCCTTGTTTGGTGTGAAACAGTATATATGGTGTGCTTTGGGTAATGTTCCTTTGAGTTGTATTGAGTGTTGGATGTGATTTTCTAGGGGGAGCCCTGGTAGGGCTTCTTTAAAGACTTTGGGGTGTTGAGCTACTATTTCTCAGTCTTGTGATGTGATAGTATCTTGTTTGTCTTTGAAGTGTATGACTTTGTATTTAAAAGAGTCCAGTATATTGCTTTAATGAAGAACTTCCTTTCTTGTGTTTGTGTTATGTGCACAAATACATGGTCTCTCAAAATCTGGTCCACAGTATCTGGATAAGTTTGATGGTTGACATCTTTCTACTTGATGATAAAGACTGAAGTAGCCCAGTCCACATGAGGGTTATTCTTTTTCATCCAGTCTAAGCCAAGTATCACATGAAATCTGGGAAAACAATGACGGGTCATTGAATGGTGGAATGGAGGTTATCTATCATGATGGGAAAGGAGCAGTTTCCTGGGTAACAGCAATGTGATGCTCATCAGCTAAAACTATGTTTTTAATCTGCAAAGAATCAGTAGCTAGCTTGAACTTGTTCACAAAGCTACTATTGACAAGGGTAAAATCTTTACCTGAGTCAAGAGTGCTGAATCTGTGTAGCTTTGAAAGCAGAAAGGGTAAGATATCAATTTATTGGGATGTCTGGAAATAGTGTAGAGCACTGGGTCTCCTGAGGAGACCTGGATTATTGAGAACTGGTCCACGTCTTTGGGTCAGTATTCATTGTTGGGCAAGGCAGAAGTTTGGTGGGGAGAGCTTGGCTTGATTATTACTCTTTCTGGGATTTTCCCTCATCTTGTTCACCCTGGGTGGTAGTAATTCTGAAATGAGTACAATTATACTGGCAGTTGTTACTTTTGTTATGTCTATTGGACGTCTGGGGTTTATTATTATTGCTGTTGCCAAGAAGAGGGTAGTTGGAGAAGCCTGGGGGATGAGAGTCTTTGGGTCTCTCTCTTTTCTCAATCTGAACCTTGTGGGGTTTATTGTAAGTTTATTTCATCTTTTCTGCCTGCATTACAGATTTTGGAGGTTGATTACTTGGTTTAAGTTAATGTGTCTCATGATGTGAGGTTTGAGAGCATCATAGTGCATAAGGTGTGTTGCTGGGTTATCAAAAGCCATCTTTGAGGATGCGCACAGACACAGCTCTTTGTAGGCCCTTGTTAACTCTTTCATTATACCATTTTGTGTCAGATCCTTCACCTGGAAGATAATCATGAGAGCAGTATTCTTCATTACAAATATGACCAAATAATCTTGCTTGAAGGTCTCCTAGACTTTCTCTGTATGATCCTTGTGCCAATTGTTGCACCAAGTGCCTATAATGTGGGTCAAAAAATAAAGATCTCTGTAATCCAGAAGCAAGTTGGGAATTTCATCTGCTTTTATTCTGGGCAGACAGGATTCAAACTATGACATTGCTGTTATTGGCTTCTGCAAACAACTCCAAGGCAGTGCTGCAAAGTTGCTGGGTGTCATTAATAACATTTCTCCTTATATAAGTTGTAAACTCCAATTAGGAGAATTGAACTTGGAACCTGACTCTGATGGTTGTGGGATTCTGCGGACCCTTGGGCTATCTGCCTGTGTTTTTTAAGGCTATCTAATGAAAGAGCTGGAATAGGCAGAAATTCAAATCAGACTAATAAGGGAAATTTGCATGCCTGCCTGTCCACAGATTCTCAGAGTTTGGAGGAGTATCATAGGCTGGTGATTACTCCAGACCAATCTAACTTTCTGAAAGCGCTGAATTAACATGGTATCACTCCTGTAATAGCTGAAAGGCTGTCTGAAAAGGGGTTTACTGCTCAGCATGATAAGTTGAGGTCTAAAGGGAGCTCTGATAATTGGTTAAAAGACTGGGCTTTGGGCCACATAATCTCCTGGGATCTGGTGATCCCAAAGTTACTTCCAGGAATGAAAGTTCATGGGGGAAAGATTGACCTGACTTATGGTTTCTGAAGGTCACTTGATCCAAAATGACAGGAGCACCAATAGCAATGATGAATCCATGAAGATATTATCTTCAGAACGTCAGATGAAAGTCATTCCAGCAGAAGAAATGATGGGCCAGAAGGTCTAGAATGGGCCCAGAATTCTTGGCCCAGAAGAAACTGAGAAACTTAGTTATCAGGTGATGGGCTATATACAAACTTAGCATTTTAAATGGTATTTAAACTTTATAAAGTCTTGATAAAATGGTATTGCCATTCTGAAATAAATAAGATTATGGGACCTTGGTTCTATCATTTTATTCCGTATTTAGTCTTAGTTGTTTTCCATTTTACTACTGTTCCAACAGAAAATCTTGGCCTGAAAGCCTCTGTTCCTAAGGAAGCCCCCAAAACCCGGCCTGTGTTTTCTCATTCACCTGGAGCACCCTTTGGCCTGCTATATTTCTCTAACTACCCCCATAAGCAAGATTACAAGGAGTTTACCTTGGAAAATATCCTCTTGTTTGATTTCTTGGCCCAACAGAGAACTCCACAAACAGCTTTTAACAAGGGAGACTGGTAAAAGCATCCAGCTGCCATATTCTGTGAGAAGTATAACTATTTTCCCTCCTATAAGACAGATATGAAAGCACCCCCAACATCCAATCCTGACCACCTACCTCCCACCCCAGATATGTCTCCTCTCACAGCCAGTCAATATGCAGGTATAGCCTACATTACCTTGGCTGGGTTAGTTGACAACATGGTACCTACCACCAGACCCTGGGCCTTGGTTGATCAATTGGAATCTTATCTCATCAAGATAGCACCCCTCCTATGGTGGGCTCTTCCCTCCTCCCAACAGAGAAAGTTGGCATCAGAGGCCAATGGAACCCCCACTGGATGTGGTATCCTGAAACTGCGCTACATGGACAGGAATTATGTTTTCATCATTGGATCAAGGCATGGCAGAGGGTGTCTAAAAGCAATCCTTGTGCTGATAGTGTGTTGAAGGCAGGGACCAGCATAACCATGTTTTGGTAAATAATGTGTTCTTCTGATATATTGGTTCCTGGCGTGTAGGGCGTTCAATCTAAGGAGAGCTTGGACACAATTTTTTGTATATTTGTTAACTATGTCAGGTACAAGCAACATGAGAATTTTTTGAAAAAATATAGTATGGAGAACCTACCTGTGCTACCAATGTTGTAACTGTGCTGTATTAGAAGAGTTACAAACTGAAAATGATTAAAAACTAGATAATTATCTTTATTGAGATATGAGAATTATATATTTGGGATAAATCATTATAGAAGAAACAATATTTGGACAATCAATCAGTTGGATTGGGCAGAAGATGGTGTGATCTTTGTAATGAGTGAAGTGCCAAATTAAGCTGTTCACCAGACTGAGATTATCACTGGTTCTTGTTGCTGGATTTAGTAATTTGAATTGAATTTTCATTTGGCTAATAGTCATGGGAGAGTTGGTTTAGGGCTCACAAAACCTCATGTGCAAAACTTTGCTGGGTGGTTGACCCTGCAGTTTTGACACTACTGTGATCTTCCTTGGTGTCATTAATGAAATTTCTCTCAAAATAAGTAGAAACCCCCAATTAGAAGAATCAAACTTGGTACCTGTTTCTGATGGTTGTGAGAATTCTGCAGACCCATGGGCTGTCCAACCGTGTTTTTTGCAGCTAGCCAATGAAAGATCTGAAACAAGTTGCAATTTGAACCTGGATAATCAACAAAATTTGCAGGCCCGCCAGGCTACAGATTTGCAAAGTGTGGAGGAACGTCATAGGACAGTGATTAATCCAGGCCAGTCTAGATTGCTAGAAGCGCTGAATCAACATGACATCACCCCTATATTGACTGATGGGTCATCTGGAGAGGGATTTGCTGTTTATTTTGATAAGTTGAAGTATCAAGGAAACTTGAATGATAGGTTAGAAATCTAGGCCACCAGGCCACGTGATCTCTGGGCCTTTGGTGACCTCAAAGTGACTCCCAGAGCTGTTCAGACCATGGGACCAGGGTTGACCCAGCTTGGGGTTTCTGAGGGTCATTTGGTCCAGGATGACAGGAACATCATTGGTAATGACAAGGCCATGAGTATATTATTGTTGGGCCATCAAATAGAGGTCATTCCAGCAGAGGAAATGGCAGGCCAAAGGATCCAGGATGGGGCCAGAGCTCTTGGGCCAAAAGAAACTGAGAAACTTAGCAATCAGGTGATGGGCTATATTCTAAACTTAGCATTTTAAATGGTATTTAAACTTTATAAAGTCTTGACAACTGATATTGCCATTTTTAAATAAAAATAAGATTATGGGGCATTGGTTCTACCAATTTATTCCTTGTTTTGTCTTTGTTTTTTCCATTTTACTACTGTTCCAACAGAAAATCTTGGGCTGACAGCCTGCATTCCAGAGGAAGCCCCCAAAACCCGGCCCATGTTTTATTATTACTTCCTGGAGCTCCCTTTGGCTCACTGCATTTCTCTGACTATCTGCTTTAACCAGAGTGCAGGGAGCTTACCAAGAAGAAAACCCCCTGCGCAGACCACCTGGCCCAGCAGATAACCCCAAAAACAGTCTTTCCTAAAGATACTTGGTGCAAGCAACCAGCCTCCAAAATCTGTGTGAAGTACAACTATTTGCCTGACTACCAGACAGATACAGTAGTTTTAAAAGCTATGGCAACAAGCAAAAATATTTTGGATTTAAATGGAAAAAACTCAGATGTAAACAAAATTAAAAATAAGTAAATCTATTGTAAATTAATATAACTTTATTAGCTTTAATTTTGTTTATATCTGAGTTATTTTTTTAAAAATTCAAAGTATTTTTGCTTGTTTCCATAGCTTCTAAAATTACTGTATGGAAACACCCCTGACACCCAAACCTGACTGCCTACAACCTACCCCAGGTCTGACTCCTCACACAGCCAACTAATATGCAGGCATTGCCTACATTAACTTGGCTGGTTTAGTTGATACTATGGTTCCAGCTGCTGAACCCTGGGCTTTAGTAGGCCAATCAGCATCTTATCTCATCAAGTTAGCACCCCTCCTATGGTGGGCTCTACCCTCCTCCCAACAGAGCAGGTTAGTAGCCAAGGCTAACAGGCCTTCCCCTGGGACGCAGTATCCTGACACTTGGGTTGAGATTTAATACACTGGAACTAGGTATATTGTATCACCAGGATTTACATACGCATAGTTAAATTCAAAGACAACAGAAGCCATTTTGTTTGTTTTTTAATCAGCTCTACCACAAACCAGATCATTTATTTGGATATTTGAGGATTTGGTTATAAAAATAAATCAGTTTGTCTATTAAGACCCCAGGTTTCTGTTAACCAAGTGTATGTTTTTCACCAGCATTTGGCTTCTGTTTTAGGCTTAGCTCACCTTTTAGTTTTTTTTGCCACCCATCATGTGTAGACTCTCAGAGTGCCAGACTACTGGTGAATGAGACAGTTGCAATTGGACCTATCACCCTGAGTTGCTGTGCTAAGCAGAGATTGCTCCCAAATAGTGTGTTTTTTGAGGCCTTGGTGCAATATCACAAAGAACTCTATCATATGTAGATTTTGCTTGCCTCAAACAGCTTGATTGATTTTCTCTCTTTGATCATTGTAGTAAGACAGAACTATAATTATCTAGTATGTGAAAAAAAGGATGGCGTGCAGAGACCAACTGCTATAAAACCTAATCCCTGCTTTACTTTGACACTGTTGATTATTATATTGTCTTTGCTCCTGAGAGACCCAATCTTTACCATCACCTTTTTACTGGGCACACAAAAGCTACATTTGCATCTTTACTGACTTTAAACCCCACGTTTTTGCTGTTTTTTTACTAGTAAGGTATTAGAAAAAAATAAAAAAGTAAAGGTCCTCAAGAAGACAAAAGTTTATTACTACCTCTACAAGCTGGTCCCATCTTAATCTAGATGTCTTGATTTAGTCCATATTAACAGCTCTTAAAACCAGTGTATAGATATATCAATCTAAAAACTATAATTTTTAATATTTAGTGTATATACAGTTTTAAAGTTTTTATTTTTATTAAGAAGTTCCTTTTATGAAAATTTAAAAATAAGGATTAAATTTAAATCTGTGATGTCCTTAAAATATCTAGTAAAAATAATTATATCTATTATTTTTGAAGAGATCCAAGATAATAAGCAGTATCAATAAATACCCAATAGTGATTTTAAATTTTTTCTATTTCTTCACATTTATTTAACAGATATTCTGTTTTCAGGTGCAATGAACCTTTTGAAACCAAATGTGGTATTTAATCAATACAATTGGCTCATTATATTAGGGATTAGGCCGTTTTCTAATACACATGCTGCTCAAGTTACAGCATAACACAGTTTTATTTTAAAAAAATCAAATTACAAATGTTTATATTTAAAACAGTAATAACCCAATAAAAATTTAATATTTTTCAACACTGTAAACTATCAAAATAAAGCTAAGAATATTATCTTTCTATTGGTTTTAAAAAATAACATGTATACTATATTGAATATTGAAGCAAAAGTAATTTAAAAGAGCATATGCCATATTTTATTATATTATTTTAATAATGAAATAAAAAAGATTGCTTTAAGCTAAAAAAAAGTTAATTTTTTATTTTATATATACTTTTTATTTAAAGAAATTAAAGATAAGATCAAGAGCATTATTTTTGCACTTTATTTTGTTTAAAAAGCTCAATTATTTAGGATTTTATGGTAGTTTGAAGTTAGGATGTTAATTTATTTGCTGTTTAGATGAATTTTGAGGTTCAAGTGAGCTGCAAATCTCAAATTAAGCATTTTTAAATATAA
This sequence comes from Entomophthora muscae, assembly GCA_014839935.2. Lineage (NCBI taxonomy): Eukaryota > Fungi > Entomophthoromycota > Entomophthoromycetes > Entomophthorales > Entomophthoraceae > Entomophthora > Entomophthora muscae. Next base: position 52,405 of record QTSX02005932.1, on the reverse strand, counting down.
TTCTTTAATACTTTATCATTTTAAAAATATGCAGGAGAGTTATAATTAAGTTAATACATCATTTTAATTGATTTGCATAGATTACAAAGAGGATATGATGTAATTTGATGCTTAGCTAATACACAGATATCACTTGTGCATGAAAACTGGGTACTTCATTTATTTTAGAAATATAAATTTAAGTTGAAATTTTAATAAAAGCCATCACATCATTTCTTTCACAATAGTGTCATAAGGCTTGTTATATAAGAGATAAAGCACCACCTAAGGTTTACTTCAAACTATCTTTACAAAAAGATATCATTCCTTCAACCAGTACTCTTTTGCAAGGCATCTCTACAAAGCATCTCTTTATCATCAATCATAAATTCAATATTATGGAATCTGTTAACTTCACCTCTGCCATGCAGCTATTTTCCTCATTGGGAGCATCAACAAAAATAGAAAAATCACTATGCTAAAGAAAGCATTCCTCTTTGTTTCTGGAGGCAATCTCAATCCCTTCATCAATCACTTCCTCACTCAAGCTGAGTTTGAAAAAACAGAGCATATTCCTTTAATTCAAAATCAGAAACTAAATGGGATAATTGATGGCTTAAAGAATCTTCTGAAATCTACTCCCAAAAAGCATCTCCCAGCCTTGATATCTCTGGTTACTTCCGGTTACTCTTTAAAAGAGCTTACAGTAGTTTTAAAAGCTATGGCAACAACCAAAAATACTTCAGATTTAAACAGAATAATTTCAGATTTGGAAGAAATCCAAGCTGCACAAGATTCAGGATTCAATTAATTTATAAAATTTCAGTTAAAAAAACTATCAAACAAAAAACTTAATTTCACTAGCCCATCATAAAAATTTATAACATCAAGCGGTGTAGTTCAAACCACAAACAAAATGAACTGACACAACAAGTGAGATGAATGGATGCTGTTCTGGAGTATATTATAGTCCAATCAGGATTCATACAAGGCACCAACAGAAGGACTAAAATGAAACAAAATTTGAGTAATCTAGAAGCAAGATTCCACAAGCACAAAACAAAATGAACTCACACAAGATGTGTAGTATGAGCAACTTAAAATAGAAAAATAACAGTTTAATATCCCATCAACAGCTATCCAATTTAGGGACAGAGGCATTTTATTTATTTTCATGGATCCTTATTTGTATGGAATGTTTTTGAGAACCTTTTAAATATGGTCTCAAGATTACAATAAAAATAAATCATTAAATTTTAAAATTTCTACTTTTAGTGATTTTATCCTAGGTTTTTTTTCAATATGGTTTTCAACAGCAACATCTGCAACAGCGCCAGCAGCAAGCCAGCTTTAATGGAGGAGAGGCTCAGGGCATGGAGGCACCTGTTTATACCCAATCCTTTGAGGCAGGTAACAAGGAAGCTGACCTGTTACTGGCCCCCGACCTGTATGGCTTTGACTTGTTTGAGAGTCACTTAGTGTCTAGCTCTGCCCCTGCTCCCGTACCCATCCCCACACAAGCTGCCTGTCAAACAACAAATCAGGATGGCAACCTCACTCCAGAACATCTTCCTGCTGCTAGCCAACCTGCCCCCTACAGCCAATCAGGCTTCAGTTCTTGTGGCACAGTGCCCCAAACAACAAATCATCACCGCCCAAATTCTCCAGGAAATTGTGGCACTAAACCTACAGGGTCTGTCATGGGACCAGATTGCTGCCCAGTGCAATTCACCCAAGCCACAATAATGCAGGAATTCAATAACTTAACAAATAAGGGGAACCTGATTGGGACAGCCAAAAAGCCAATGAAGGCCCCTGAGTCCCTAATCAATGAGGCATACCCAATAATGCTTGACCTCCTCCAGCGGGACCCCAAGCTTCCCCTAACCCAGGTCTGCAAACATCTTGCGCACCATAACATATGGGTCTCCAAGTGCATGGTGCAGCTCTGGATGCACAGAAAGGTGACTTCCATACAGGTTCTTACCAATTTTGCCAGCAACCAATGGGATAGTGATGAGGATTCCTCATATGACACCACCATTGAATCAACTCTGGTCCAATTCTTGACTAGTCTATCAGATGATGTCACGTTTATCTCCTACTACAAGTTATCAATTCATTTGACAATTTTGGTGAGCAAGGAAAAGCTGCCGCCAAGAATAGAAGGAAGAAGGTCAAGAAGGGGACGTTTATTGGTGCATTTCTGGCTGTTTCAGCCAAGGGTTTTGTCTACTATTGGACAAACCCAGATTTCATTGATGGCTACTTGTACAGCTACATCCTCAGTGGATTAATCAACTCCTGGGATGGCTCAAATTCAAAGCATTGGGTTTTCTTGAGCCACCAGATAGAGAGTAGCTCTACCGCCCTTGAGGTCATCCAGGGACGCGGACACCAGGCCTCTGTGTACCCAGTTGGTCACGCTGAAATCCATCTGGCTGATTTTGTGTTCTTTAATATTGGAGATACACTCTGGGAGTGCTGCCCTCAGGCTTTCAACAACCTCTATCTTGGGGTCCTTGACCACAATTTTCTCTTTGGCCGCCAAATGGTGTGTGACAGATCCAGGAAATTCATGCTTGCTTCTTCTTTACCCCAGTCTGACTCTTTTACGGTTTGACGGGGAATCCTTTATGTAAGCTTTGATGAGCTTGGATTCCAGGCAAGCAATCTTGGTGTTAAACTTGTTGCCATCTGGTGATCACTTCCACATTTTTTGCTTCCCATAGTCTTAGATGCAGACTATCTCTTTCATTCCATGGTAGTCTTATTTCAGTTAAAAGCCAAAAACACAAAGCATAAAAAGATTGAGGGGAAAGCAACCATTGTCACAATAAGCATCATCTTTTATTAATTATTATCATGTTTTCATTATATACCAATTGGGGTACATTTGGCTGAAAACCCCTCCGGTTCCAGAATCACACCTGAATTCCTATCACATAGTTTATGACTTAACGTGTCATCCAATCCAGATCTTTACCAAAAAAATCTTCACACTCTTAACCTATAAGAATGTGCCATAATACATTCCAGAATCACCTGATTCTTCCTGTGGAAATGTATTGCTTTGACTTGAAGCATTCTGGACTTCTGGTGCCAAAACCCTGTGGAATATATGTATTCCTGATCCAAGCTATCTTTGTTTCAACTGGGAACCAGCTGATCAATCCTGAATGCATAGATACCATTGTCTACATTTAGCTATTTTTGCATTTAATGGTTTTTTGCGTTAAAAACCCATTAAAACGCTTCAAAACTCAAACCAGGCGGCGCCCCAGCGCCTGAAAAAATTTGATAGCGGCCCCTTGGTGCTTTGCAAATCCATTAGGCAGTGTGGCGGCGCTTTGAGCCCAATGAATTTGCCAACACGGCGCTTTTAAACCACAATTTGGGGGTTTACTTTTGGCTAACCTTAACCAAACTTCTTGACACAGTCAAGGCAATTAAACAATATAATTAAATCCTCATTAATTATATTCCAAACATATATTAATTAACCTTCCCAGTTAATTAATCCATTTGAAGACAACAAGTCTTTACTTGACACAGTCAAGTCCATTTTGGCCCTATGATGAATCCCCATTAATCATATTCTAGGGTATATATATATTAACCTTCCCAGTTAATCAATCATTTTAAGACACCTAGTCTCATAATCTGAACTGCTCAAAATTTCATTTCAGCCCTCAATTAGTACAGCCTAATTGATTCCTGGGTATCAATTAACCTCCATGGTTAATTAGAAGGTTTGAGACACCTAGTCTCATAATCTATATTGTTCAGATTATTCATTACGGCCCTCAATTAGTACAGCCTAATTGATTCTTGGGTATTATTGCTACACTGGAAAGTCTCTCTAAGGCCAATCCTATTGTTTTGAATTTCAACCTATGAAAGTCATCACAATTCAACCTCTTTGTGAAACCACAGCCCAATGTGACTGTAGTTTGGTCAAATGGTGGCTGACTTGTTTGCCCAAATTGTCTTTCATGTGAACATGGGCAACCAATCATGGAAGGACAAGTGCCTACAACTTTGTTCCACTGCCACCTACCAGCCCATCCAGCCAATGACAGACAAGGAATATGATGAGCATTATATGGCGGCCATCACACGCAATCCTCCTACCCCTGCCACCGCCACCCCCCACCTTCCAGCCCCACCCACCCAATCCCAGACCCCCCAGTCCAGCACTTCCTCAATGTCTTCCTTCCCGCGCTATTCTGCCTACAAGGCATCACTCTTCCCTGCCCCAATAAATCCCCTGTCGCCAAACATTTTCTATTTATATTATCTTTATTTTGAATTTCAATTGTTCATGTTCTCTTTGTTTATAATTGGCTATATTCTTTATGTTCAGCTTATTTCTATAAAATCATATATTTACTATGCCATGTATCTAGATCCAGAACACAGTTATTTTTAGTACCCAAACACAGCCCATTGTGAAAAAATTAACAACAATTTGGTGATCAGCTAAATTTGAATTAGAAAATTATAGGTTAACTGTTTTTAGATAAAGTTGTTACTGATCCAAATTCAAAACCTTAATGATAAACTTTAAGCCAATCAGGAGCCAAGTGATAAAGTGATTGTTGTGACATAAAGGGTCATTCAATAATTCTTTGATGCATATGCGCTAATTAATATAATTGGCTGGATCTTTTGCTATTGTACGCCATTGCTGCTGTGGCGAGTTGTTGGTGGACTAGTACTAACCCAGCAGCTGATTGGGCACTAGTCCACCAACAACTTGCCACGGCGGCAATGCCATACAATAGCAAAAGACCCAGCCAATCATATTAATTATTAAACATGAATCAAAGAATTGTTGAATGGCCCTTTATGTCACAACAATCACTCTATCACTTGGCTCCTGATTGGCTTAAAGTTTATCATTAATGTTTTGAATTTGGATCAGTAATAACTTTATCTAAAAACAGTTAACACATAATTTTCTAATTCAAATTCAGCTTATCACCAAATTGTTGTTAATATTTTCACAAGGGGCTGTGTTTGGGTACTAAAAATAATACGGTAATTAAGGAAACAATGCCAACACAAAGCAAACACATATTGAGTGGAGCGTAAAACATATGGGTCATTATTTTAGAGATTAGGCCATTTTCTAATGCACATGCTGCTCAAGTCGCAGCATAACACAGTTCGATTTTGAAAAAGTAACTAATTACACAATTTATATTTAAAACATTAATAACTCAATGAAAAATTAATATTTTTTCACACTGTAAACTATCAAAATGAAGCTAAGAATCTTATCTTTCTATTGGTGTAAAAATTTTAATATGTATACTATGCTCAATATTAAAGCAAAAGTAATTTAAAAGAGCATAATCCAGATTTTATTATATGATTATATCTAATGATATAAAGTAGATTACTTCAAAGCTAATAAATACTTTTTTTGAATACACAACAGATGTTTTTTATTTGACGAAATTAAAGATAAGATTGAGAGCTTTATTTTCGCATTTTATTTTATTTAAAAAGCTCAATTCTCTAGGATTTTATGATAGTTTGAAGTTAGGATGTTTTTATCACTGTTTAGATTGATTTTAAGGTTCAAGTGAGCTTCGAACCTCAAATTGAGCATTCATTAAATGGAATTCTTTAATATTTTATCATTTTAAAAATATGCGGAAGAGTTACAATTAACTGAATACATCATTTTAATTGATTTGCATTGATTACAAAGAGGATATGATGTAATAATAATGCTTAGCTGCTTCACATATATCACTTGTGCATGAAAACTGGGTATTTAATTAATTTCTGCAAACATAAATTCAAGTTCAAACTATAATAAAAGCTATCACACCATTTCTTTCAGAATGGTGTCATTTAGCTTGGTATATAAGAGCTAAAGTACCACAAAGCTTCTAATCCAAATAACCCAATTCAAAGACCACATTCTGATCATAACTACTCCATCATTAAGGCACACATCAAAGATCTGACCTAATTACAGATTCAAAATACTACCATGTCCTCAGTTAAATTTACTTCTTCCATGCTACCCTTTTTTTCCTTGGGAGCTTCAACAAAAAGAGAGAGAATTGCAATGTTAAAAAAGGCATTCCTCTTTATTGCTGGTGATGATCTTGATAATTTCATCAAGCACTTCCTTACTCAAACTGAATTTGGGAAAGCTCAGTTCCTGCCAACTATTCAAAATCAAAAAGGCAATGAGTTCATTGAAAACTTAAAGGATCTCATGAAATCTTCTCCCCAAAAACATCTCCCAGCCTTGCGATCTCTGGTTACTTCCAGTTACTCTTTAAAAGAGCTTAATGATATGGGGTTTAATATAACCAAAAGTGAGTTTGAATACTCAAGAAAAATAAATAAAAATAAAAATGTAAGCTTAAACAAAAAAAGCCAAAAAAATAATAACTATTCATTAAAAAAAGAAATAACTAAAAAAATAATTAAAAAATTGCTGGAAAATTCTTTTGAAACAAGCCAGTTTACAAAAAAAGTGCCTGAAAAAATTTATAAAGATATAGAAAAAGAGATGAGTAATTACTCAACTGAAATTAAATACTCTCTACTTAAAACAAAAAAAGAAATATATGAAAATATGAAAATAAAAAATGAAATTTCAGTTTCAATTTCTACTTACTATAAATTAATCCCTAAAAATATAATAAAAAGTAAAAAACAAACTGATATGTGCAATATTTGTAATTTAAAAAATTCACTAGAAAAAAGAAGGAAGAATGTGAAAGTAAAAACTTACCATTACCAGAATCTATAGACAATGACTTAAAGACTATTAATCAGCACCAAGACTTTTATGTTCATCAAAATTGTGAATATAAAAAAGATATTAATGAACTAGATGATGAGTCTTGTGTTGTAGTTATAGATTATAAAGAAAACTTAAAGGTTGGAGGTGGTCCAATTGAGACCAATAATTGTTTTTATTCAAAAAAACCAATCTCATTATTAGGGTTTGCATTAGTTTTTAAAGAAAACAATAAAATTAAATATGAATATCATGATTTTTTGTCTCAAATATTATCACATGATTCTTTATTTTCAGGTGAATGTCTAATAAGTCTTCTTAAATTAGATAGATTTAAAAAAATAAAAAATATAAAAGTATGGACAGATAATGGAAATCATTTTAGATCATATGAATTTTTATATTACTTATTTAAAGAGGCACCTAAATATATTAAGGGTTCCATAAAATATAACCGTTTTGTTGAATGCCATGGAAAAAGCATTGTTGATGGTCACTTTGGTGTAATATCAAAAATTTTAAAGGAAAAAGAAAATGTACTTTATATTAACAACATTAATGATCTAAAAAATATTTGTGAGAAAGAAGAAAGAAGAAAAGAATTATACAATTCATCTTTAACTGGTTCAATTGTTTCCCAAAAAGCATTTTTTTATATTTATGAAAGGAAATTTAGGCCTATAAAAAGAGAGCTTGAAGTTAAAAATCTGCGCATTAATCTTTCATATTTGATGAAAGATGGGAAGTTATATACTTCACCTTTAACATTTGAAAGCTTCTCAGAATATTCTGAGATATTTTATCATTTGAAATCACGTGATGATACCAGAGAAACAAAAATATCAGAAGATGCTAGTAGTGTATTGGGGCAAGTTCATGAAGTAGGGCAGCTTACTAGAGGGTGTATTTTAAATAGAGTTATCAGTCTTTCAAAAACAACAACCTTTTTTTCTGAAACAAACTAAGAATATTTATGATGAGCCAAAGATAGGGTAATAGCATTTATAGCTTTGGGGCTGCTATTACTCTCCCATGCAACTCATCATAAATATTTTTGGTTTGTAGTAGCACTTAAGATATTTTCAGTAGTACTATAAGTTGCAATTTTCAATTATAAAATCAATGAATTATTTTTTAAAAAATCACCCAAGCCCAAGATCAATTAAATATTTGGGATTGATTGTATTTTACTCTTTCTGAATAATTTGAATATGAATAATGTGATTAAGTTATAAAATAACCAATCTGGCGCCTAGGCATAACAAGAAAAATAATGTCCCATATACACAATGGGTAAAAAGATGGAATAATTTATTAAATGGGAAAACAAAAAGGAATAAACAAAGAGGCAACAGTATCAAAATAATACAGAATTTATTAAGGTAAAAGCTATAAAAACATATGAAAAGGTTAGTAAAAAATCAATGAGAGAATTAGAGAAGCTTTTGAAGAATCTTGACTCAGAAATTGCTGAAATTAAAGAGATTGACTGCAAGGTCAAAGCAGGAGTTAAGTCTGCCGTCCTTGAAGGGGACAAAATTGAAAAGGTGTCCGCCAAGGCACTCATGGCCAAGATGACAGACACCCCCAAAACATTAATTGAATGACTTTTAAATGTCCAGAAGCGCGTTGTGGAAGGCCTTCAATTCAAGTCCTTTGCCATCTCCGTGCCGTACATCTGGGTCAACAACCCTGAGATTTATGAACATCTCAAACCTGAAAAGCGCGCAAGAACTGTGGACACTGAATTGCCAGCACAATTACTTGCACTGAGAATGGCAAAGCCTGCTGAAGCCGCTGGCAAGGAGGAAACCTGCAAAGGTAATCTAAAAAAATAAAATTAATAACAACTTCAAAATACTTACTTTTTTTAGAGAACATTGATTGTGGACTCCACTGGGTCCTGGTTCCTTTTGTCCCGCCCACCTTCTATTCAAATTTTGCCACTTGCGTGGCAAAACAACTCTATCTGTCCCCCCTGTCTTGCAGGAGCTTAAAGACAGGGTCTGTGGGTCCTTTCCAATGTTGCAGGAGGCGTTGGCTAAACTTATGCATGCCAAGGGGGCATCCAAGTGGGCAGTTACTGCCTACAAGGATGCCCAATTGGTCCACATTGACCTGGTGGTCCTCAATGGAGTTTACACAGTAAACTCCATTAAGCTTGTTTGGGACGTCCTGGCAATGCTCCCATTTAAGAATGTACCGGAGATGGGCCAGGCCCATGTGGCTGCTTGCTTCTGCTACCCCTTGGAGCACACAATTTCTTAACTGCTGGACAACTTTGGGCGCGTGGTGGGAAAATTGGCTGTTGCAGACACAACAGCCATCAAGAAAACCGAAATTCTCTTGGCAGACTTTGGGCTGGCATGGAGTGCCAAAGAGACAGGGGTCCCAGCAGCCATGGTGCTGACCTTTGCAAAGACCAAGCATGAAAAGAAGATCAGTGCAGTTTTCAATAAAGTGTGCAAGTTTACAGAAGCTTTTGCTAGGCAAAGGCTTCATCTGGTGGTTTACCTGGGGTATCTCTTCTACTTTGAAATGGGAGCCAGCGTGGAGGATCTTGATGGGGTCCTCCTAGGAATTGACAAGGCCAGGCTCTCCCTGAATGGGAAGAAGGTCCCCCTGGGTATGACTTGGTGGATCACATCATCCAGGACGCCCTGGTCTTGGCTGGTATCTACGGGTTTGCAGCCCTGCCAGAGAAGCTGCTCCTCCATTTGCACCTGACCCTACTCCCTTTCACCAGCAGGCGGGAGTATTTTAACCAAGGTGTATCCACCGTCCACAGTGTGGCAGTGGAGGTTGTGCACCACCTCCATTGCGGGGTGGGTACATACAGAAGAACTCACTACAGGCGCTCTTAATAAATTCTCTCTTCCAATAAATTTCATTACAATTCATATTATTTTTATTATAATAAAATTTTCTAATTCTTATTTTAGCAAACAAGATTTGCAAAATATATTCCAGAGAAGGTCTTAATAAAAGCATAATAATATATGTCAATAAAATCTACTTTTAATTTGTACACTTTATATTTAACTTTTTTAATTTGATTTTTATATTTTTTTGCCAAAAGTGATATTAATGTGTTTGCATAATCCAATATCAAGTGTTTGGGATTGTCAGAAAATTGCAGACCATGTTATTTTATCATCAGCCAGATGATATCCTAAGTCTTCTAACATTAGGAAAGTACAGAGAACCTGTGACTTTGGCGTAACCTTTGGCCCGGAATATGTTGTTGTCATCAGAAGTAGCAAGTCTGACAGGGCCCAAGGCCCGAAGGATTTGGGATGGTTCTTCCTACTTCTAGATATAGGCTCATAAGTTGTTGTCTCTATATTTTACTATAGGGATTAATACTGTATGGTGAAAGTATGATCTTTTGCTCTCCACCTAATTAGAATTGAACTAGGGAAAGGATTTGAAATATCAACTCTTTATTAGAAGACTGATATTGAGGCTGGCCCAGCTGCCCGCGTTTATCCGAGTTAGCTCTGGCCCAACCTTGAGTGAGTGCGGTTTGTGATGGAATCTTGCTTGACAACTTCCACAGCTCAGTATCCTTTCTGAAGCTGTGCAACTATCCCTCAATCTGAGCGGAGTAGCTGTGAACCTGGACCACGTTCCAGGTGACTAGCTAGCCGGACTGGCTACTAGTTGGTGGAGATGATTCTTCACTTAATCAGAGCTGCTCTAATACAATAGGCTCACAGCCTTTTATCTTAGAGTGTTTGGCCTGACGGCCCAGTCTATTTTGGGCTCTTCTAGAAGTGTTTCAGGTGATGGCCCTTATGATGGTCCTTGTTTTAGAATTTGAGGTGGTTGTTGAGGTGGACTAATTAATAGCACAATATCTGCATGTTTCACTATTAATTAGGAATAGGGATTTTGAAATTACCAGGATATTATTTGATCATTTGAATCCATTGATTCCACAAACCTGCAGCCCGCATTAATTTGTTGAAACCATTCCTAAGAGTGATTAACTGCTGGCCCGTGTTATGTGGGTGAAACCATTATTAAGAGTAATTAACTGCTGGCCCGCGTTATTTTGATGAATCTGTTAATTAGTCAATATCCAGAAATCCTGACAGGGATACCCTTAGATGACACAATAAAAAATGATTATAAATAAATTACTAACCTTCATTGATTATCCTGCTGAATGTGATTGTGGGCTTGGAAACATCTAAATATAAAATGATAATTAATAAATCTTGAATATTAAATTAGAGAAAATAAAAAAGTTGGACAAGTTAAGCCTTTAATTGATTGGCTGTTTGGCAAGGCAAGCGGGTATGAACAAATCAGCGTGGCCATAGAATTTGGCCACAGTCTCAGCTGGGAGGGTGTGGATCCCGGCCTGCAGCAAATTAAACAGGTCTTTGGTCCCAGTTGGGGTTCCTTGCTTGACAACTTGCTTGAGCCACCCAAAGACTTCCTCAATGGGATTTAGGAAGGGCTAATAGGCTGGGAGGAAGAGAAGGCGCAAATTTGCTGTGGTCAATTGCTGGGGGCCCACAGCAATGCTGGTGTCAATCATTGGGAATTCCTTGAGAATTTCAGCCACTTTGTGGAGACCAACATTGTCCAACACAATGACGTTGGTGAAACCAGGGCTTGTGCGCCTCAGGTGCTCCTGGACCAATTGGAGACATGATAGGAAGGTCCGGCTATTGTGAGATCCCAAAATTATTTGGTATAGCTTAACCCCCTTTGGACTGAGAAAAACCACCATTGAATAGGCTGTGGCGCAGACTGCAGCACGCCAAGCCATCCCGTCATTTGAGCCTTTGGGGACATAGCCATATGCATTGTGAATAGACAAGGCAAATGCCAATTTATCAATATAGTAAAATTTGACCGTCCCCTTGGCTTTTTGGGCATTGTACGCCTCTGTGTAGTTTTTCCGTGTCTCAATGTTGGTTGGGCTATTCCAATTGTACAGAGATACCTCAAGCTTTTTCCAGGAAAAGCGCATCTTCTTCAACAGATGGTAGTAAAAGGGAATGAAAGCCTCAACCCCAAAAGTGGACTTGACCATTGCCTGTATATTTGCCAGTTCAAGATGGCAGTCCTGGGTGATCCACTAGCAGATTGCCCATTTGTGCTCCTTGGTGAGCATGGTGGAAAAGCACATGGATTTCTCTGCAGCAAGGACTTGACCCGTGTTAATGAACTTGTTGAAGGTCTTGGAGGCGTACTTGGGATCCACTCCAACAAGGGTCGCAGCCACCTTGTAATCACCTAATTCACGCATTATCTTAAGCATGATGATGCGTTTAATGTCAGGGATGCACTTCTGAGCGGGCTTTTTAGTGGTGGGTATTGACTTGTTGGCATTGGGCACAACACAGGTCATGGGCACCTTGGTGTAAAACGCAGCAACTTTCTTTAGCACCAACTGTCCCTCATCAGTTCTGAAAAGCTCAGGCTCATTGTCCTCTTTCTGATTACCATCACTGATGTAGGGCTTGTAGCTAGTATCATGTACAGGCTTTACCTTCTCCAGCATGGCTGACAGGACCAACTCTTGCCGGTACACAATGTCAAACACATATGAAGTAAGTTCTACCTCCTTGTTTCTAACTTTCTTTGTAGTGGTGACCTTGGTGGGCTTCCAGGTCAGCTTGGGGACCCAAGGGTTGATGCACTGCACCCTATCAGCTTGTGCTCCTTGAACCAACTGTGTCAGTGCAGTGTCACTATGGAACTCTTCTCTCCTGTCTCCTCCTTGAGTAGGCACTTGGGTTGCACTAACTCTATTCTTTGACCCGTGGGGGCAACCGCAACCTCGGTGCACAACAGGTGCATTGGTACTCTGGTGTTGTCTTCCTTCCATTTTAAAATTTAATAAAATATTAAATAAATTTCAATTAAGTTACTCTCAAATTTTATTTTTTGCTTTTATCTGAATATGGATATTTAATTAGAGTTTTTCCCACCCAATATCCCAATTATAGATTTTTATTTCTTAATTAGTTGTTTTTTGTTTTACAACACCCATTTTAGAATACCTGAAATAATTTCCACCCTTTTTCCCAGATTTTACTGTCAAATTCAAACACCCAACACAATATTTTTAAAATTTATGTTTCAGATCTCATGTCTTATTTTAGATACCTTGGTATCATTCTTGATTACAATACATTGCACACACTGAGTGAGTGATTTTGTTTACATAATGAGTTGCTATTGTGTTTTGTTTTTGGTTTGAGTTTTGACTCACCTTTCTTGGGTGTATTTAGTCACCAATTCACATAGTAAACATATGTACATCAAAAGTCATCTCACACCATTCTGTTTGTGAATCAATGTATTTTGGATTGTATTTTGAATAGTTTTTCTTTGCGCGTGAGCCCTTTGTTGCTGTGTTGACTCATTTTGCCCATTAACACCAATAAACCCTGTTAACAGAGTGTGTATTTTTACCAGAAAGTTAAATTTTGCTTAAATCTGAAATCATTTTGCTTAAATCTGAAGTATTTTTGGTTGTTGCCATAGATTTTAAAACTACTGTACTGATATAGGATTTAATATAACCAAAAGTGAGTTTGAATACTCAAGGAAAATAAATGAAAATAAAAATGTAATCTTAAATAAAAAAGCCAAAAAAAAATAATAACTATTCATTAAAAAAAGAAATAATTAAAAAAATAATTAAAAATTGCTGAAAAATTCTTTTGAAACAAGCCAATTTTCAAAAAAAAAGTGCCTGAAAAAAATTATAAAGATATTGAAAAAGAAATGAGTAATTGCTCAACTGAAATTAAATACTCTCTACTTAAAACAAAAAAAGAAATATATGAAAATATGAAAAAAAATTAATTTTCAGTTTCAATTTCTACTTACTATAAATAAATCCCTAAAATATAATAAAAAGTAAAAAACAAAACAATATGTGCAATATTTGTAATTTAAAAAATTCACTAGAAAAAAAGTGTAAGACCCACAATAAAAACCTGTGAGGGTCTACCTCTTTAACAAAGTAAAAGAAATAGTATTGTAGATAGAACTTCAATGATAGCTTAGCTATCAACTAGTCAAAAATAATTTATTTATGGGTAAAAAATAGTGAGGGGAAATTGTGTAGGAATAGTGGGTGCAGAGAGTGCACTTGATGCATGTCAAATGAAGTTGACACCTGTTACTTTCATAGTCCTGTACTCTACACAAATTTGCTTGTGATCTGGGTTCTCAACAAGTGCTCACTACTTAACAATAAAGATTTAAAATGACAAGGGCTTTCAAACGTGGGTTTAGACATGCAGAGCCAATTCATATTTGCCAATATACAGTTGCATGCATGACATAACATCATTTTCATGCAACCAGTTATTTATGCTAGAAGTTTATTTCATCTTGATTTTGCTTGTGATTGGGGTTCTTGACAAGTCGCTATTGCTTATAAAAAGTTGTTAGGCTTGGAAAGACCTTTTGAATGCATGTACAAGCATCAATTTTCATTCTGTACTTGATGATTTATGCTTGCATGAATAGGAACATTTATGCATTAAACTATTCATGCAAAATGCATGAATACCCATCTTTGAGTAAATTGCAATTTTACTGTTACCTAGCCCAGATATTGGATACTTCACAATTTCTATTGGCTAGGTAATTTATGTCAGGATAATCCTGGCAAAAAGAAGGAAGAATATGAAAGTAAAAACTTGCCATTACCAGAATCTATAGAAAATGACTTAAAGACTATTAATCAGCACCAAGACTTTTATGTTCATCAAAATAGGGAATAAAAGAAAGATATCAATGAATTAGATAATGAATCATGTACTGTAAATTCAGAACCTGAACATAAAAATGCGGGATTGTCAAATCCTTGGTCCAAATTTGAATCACTTTTGCGGGCAACTCAACTGAGTGAAAATTAAAATATTTAATAAAATTAACCATTTAATTTGGCTTTTTTGGTTTTTTTTAATTGGCAAATTTTGAATCCCTCAAGCAGCTAGCTCAACTACTAAAGACAAAACTCAGCAAAAAAAATGCGGGATACATGAATCAGAAACGCGGGATTCTAATGTACAATTTGAGATTTCCTGTATGTCAAACAAATCATAGACATCATGTAAAACTTAACGGATCTGAAATTGCGGGATTGTCAAATCCAAGAATCAAGTTTCAAATCATAATTGTGGTGAATTCAAAATAAATATCATTTATGAGCATCTCAAAAAGGATGTCAAAGGATCTAGAGTGGATTTGTGCTAATTCTTTTAGGAATCATAGACATTCTCAAAAATTACCCTATTCCAGTTTAGGACAGCTAAAATTTAGACCTTACTATTCACAAAATTAACATATTTAACAATAAAATTGTGTTGAGTATATACTTCTGGGAAGTATAATAAACAAAATAAAGGGGAAGATTAAGAAGAGAATGATACTTTATTGAATATGAATATAGGCTAATATATAGTATCATCACAAGCCACATGTTGTCCATGTACGTCATGGAGGTCATGGGGCTTATCTGAGTAATGTTCCTCTTGAGTCACAAGGCTTAATCAAGTTGTGTTCCATTTAGAACCTGGATTGAGTGATCTCTGTCATAGATGGTTAACTGATAATGGTGCCACTGGTTTATTGGCTGGGCAGTGAACCACCCGGTGAGCGGCTTGGTGATTTACTTGGGGTGTTAATTCCCCAAGAGGGAGTAATCAAAGATGTTGTGGCATCTCCCCCTGGGGTGCTGGAAGGCGGAGCCTTGGGAATCTTCTTGAGGGTATCTGGTATACAGGCTTGGTACTGATCTAGTTTGGCGTTAGGGACAGGGAGTCTTGAATTCTGTTGGGCTGCTCTTGCCTTACACAAACAAAGTCAATCATGATTCATACGTTTTAGTTTGGTTTGAGCTCCAATCCCTTTGATGAGGTAGGTGTTGTTGGGTTTCACCTCCATGACAATGCCTGGTCCACGCAATCCTGGGTCTAATTTGTGCTGGTTGTGGTTGACAACCCAGATCTTGTCTCTGACTTGAAACCTTTCTTGTTGTAATGGGATTGCTTCTTGTTGAACCCTTTGTTGTTCCATCATCTCTTGGTCCTTTCTGGCTTGTAGTACTTTTGGGTCATTGCCGTCTGGAATCTTCTTGGGAAGTGGCAGTTGTGGTCCTGTGGTAGTACTGACAAGTGAAGGTTTCTGACCATAGACAAGTTCATATGGGCTTTTGCCTGTATTGTGGTTAACTTGTGTTCTGCATACCATAAGGGCAGTTGGTATCATGTCAACCCAGGCTTTTGAATTGTTGGCAGATAACTTACTGAGGGCTTCCACTAGGGAGCTGTTTAGTCATTCTACACGTCCATTTGCTTGGGATGATATGGGCTTGCTGTGACGTGTTTTATTTTGTTTTTGGCAAGGTACATGTTGGTGTCAATAGCTTTGAGGATAGTGCCTCCATCTGTGATTAAGAGTCTGGGCTTTCCAAACTTAGCTATGATTTCCTTGCCAATGAATTGTCTCATGTTGTTGCCTTTGTGCTCTTTTGTGGCTTGTGCTACAGGCTGTCTGGTTGCATAGTTGATGGCTGTAAAATTACTTCTTGCCTTTGCTTTCACCAGGCATAGGTTCCACAATATCTAATGACCATACCTTGAAGGGCTGTGTGATAGATACAGGTACCACTGATTTGGGTGGAGCTTTGGTTTGGGCGTACTTTTCACAGACCTTGCATTGTTCTAGTACTTCTCTGATATCATCTAGCATGTTGGGCCACCAGTAGCAAGTCTTGAGATATTCATTCAAGTTTCTGCTATGGGTGTGCCCCAAGTCTCTGTGATAGCGGAGGATTGTGTCAATCTTTTGTGTTGACAGGACATAGGGTACAGTGTCATCATTTGGAAGGATTTGGTGGAGGGTACCATATACGTTTTTGAGCAGATGTTTGTTCTTGAGGACTTTCTCTTGGATGTCCATTGGTGTGCCAGGTGGGAACTCTTCCTGGAGATTCCCCATGATTAACATGGGCCAGTTGGGGTCATCATCAGTTCAGAAGATGTGTTTATTGTATAGCCTTGATAGGGCGTCTGCATTAAGTATCTCTCTTCCTGGCTTGTATTCAATTTGCATGGGGTATCTCTGTATGAGACTCATCCATTTGGCTTGTCTTCTTGACAGGTGTTGTTGTTTTTTAAAGAATATCAACAACTTGTGGTTGGTGAGTACTTTGAATGTATGGGCTCCTTCTAGGTAACATTGCCATTTCATGAGACAATGTATGATGGCAACCAACTCCTTATCATGTATAGGATTTCTTTGTTTGCCATCCAATAGCTTCCTGGATTCATATGCTACAGGGAGGAAGTCTTTCTGAGCCGTTTGGATACAGAGGACTCCTCCTATGGCATAATCAGAGGCGTCAGTTTCTAGCTCATAGATACCCTCACGGTTTGGGTATTGCAAGATGGGGGCAGTAACCATGTGCTCCTTCAGCTGGAGGAAATGTTGATCCTGTAAAGGTGTCCAGACAAATTTGGTTGTTTTCCCAGTGATGGCTGACAAGGGGGCTGTCAGAGAGCCCCAGTCAGGGATGAACCTGTGTACATAGGCTACCATTCCAGGAAAGTGCAGAATTTGCTCTTGTTCCTTGGGGCTGGCATCTCTGTTATAGCACGTATTTTGTCTGGATCTGGCTTGATACTGTCCTTGCTAATGATATGACCAAGGAAGGGGAGTTTAGTTGAGAAGAACTTGTATTTGGATGGTTTGGCAATTAGTTGATTTTCTTGCAGGGTACAGAGGACTGCGCGGACGTCTTCCCAGTGTTGTTGTAGATTGGGACTATAGATGATGATGTTGTCTAAGTAGATAATTGCTCTTTTCCCAATGTGTTTCTTGAATACTTCATTCATGAAGGTTACAAAGGTACTGGGAGCGTTTGTCATGCCAAAATTGAGGACAACACATTCAACAGATCTGTATTTAGTCTGGAATGCAGTCTTTGGAATGTCTTCAGGTTTCACGCAAATTTGGTGATATCCTGCTGTCAAATCAATTTTTGTGAAGATTTGGGACCCCCCCAGGGCATCAAAAAGTTCATCAATTAGGGGCAGGGGATACCTGTTCTTTATTGTGACCTTGTTGAGAACCCTTTAGTCTGTGAATAGGCAGAGGCCTCCATCTTTCTTTGCCACAAAGAAGACAGCGGCACCAAAGGGTAACTTTGAAGGTCTGATGAGGCCTTTCTTGAGTGTTTTGTCAAGGTAGGCTTTCATAGTGTTATCTTCTTGTGGTGTGAGGCGGTAGATGGGTCGCGCCTTAGGCACACTACCTTTTAAGTTGATCTCATGTTGTATACCCCAATCAGGGGGCAGCCCAGGTAGTGATTCTTGGAATACAGAGGAAAACTCATTGACCAGCTGGTCTCTAATTGTGTTTTTTTGTGATGAATTTCTGTGTTTTTGAAGTGGATGACTTCATATGTACGTTTGCTCCAATTGATTTTGCTGATGTCAGTTTCTTTCTCTGCTTCCATGATCTTTACAAATATGTGGTCCCCCATGAGGGTGTCAAGGTGTGTTGGATACATGTGATGGTGGACTTCTCCTTGCTGGATTGTGAGTGTGGCACTGTCCCAGTCTATGTGAGGCTTTGTCTTTCACATCCAATCTAATCCAAGTATGGTATTGTATTTTGGGATTGGGATGATGGGGCCACTAGTTGATGTTTGGACATCTCCAATTTGGGCCCAGAAAGGTTTGGTCTTGTGGGTAACTGGTGTGCTGCAGTTGTCCGCCATGATGACTCTTTTTATGTTACTTCAAATGGTAGGTAACTTCAAAAGGTCTGTGAAACTCTTTTTAATAAGTGATTGGTTGGCTCCAGTATCAAATAGCGCTGTGCCCTGATATCTGCAAAAACGGAAGGGATAGGTAAGGAGTTTATTTCCAGATTGGGCAGCAAACAGGAGAAGGTTGCTGGAGGGAACTTGGATCATGGTGATGGAGTCCACGTCCTGTTCTCTGTACAAGTCTTGTGAGAGGGGGAGGGCAGCTTGCCTAAGCACTCTCCTGAGCTTTTCTCTCCTTGTTGGTATCTTCAGTGCTAGCCTGGTTGGCTTGTGCAGTGCAATTCCTGTTTCAAGGTTGTGTATTGTTGGCTTGGTTGTTTTGCTTGTTGGGGCAAGGCTCTCTCTTAACTGCAGGGTTTTCCTTACACTTGTTGGTGGCGTGTAGATTACCAGACTTCTGAGCTGTGTGTTTCCCTTCTAGAAATACATCCTTGAGGTTCTTGCAGCAGGTCATGTCAAACTGACGTCTGATATGTGTAGGGAGGCCATTGTAGAAGTCCAGGTGTGGTCCAGGTTCATCAAAATTGATGGTGTTGGATGCACAATCATGTAGTCCTTCATATGCAACAATGCTTCCTTGATGATTCCTGTCATTTTGAAGGTTCAGAGTTTGGTCATGATCACTACGTCTGAATCTTTCATGGAGAACTTTTTGAGGAATGCGGCTTTGAATATTTCCCAGTTTTTTTTCTGGTCAGGGTGTTTAGCTAGCCATTTGGTAACAAAGCGTGAGGCAGTTCTGTGATGCAGAGGGCAACTTTGCTAACTCAGAGTCTTTGGGGGTAATCCACTTGTTCAAACTTGCTCTCAGTGCTGTTGATCCAAAGAGAGGCGTTCTCACAGTGCAGACCTGTGAAGGTGCCAATCTCAGCAATATGTAAACGCTGAAACACAATGTTGGGTATTTCAGGTTGTGTAGACGCTGTTGTAGCTGGCGTAGTAGGGAAAGGACTGCGGGTTTTGAGGGTGTTGTACTGGTCAATGGGTACAAGAAGATTATTGTAGATGACAAGTCCAGGGGGGACGTCTTGTCCTACTTTGTAATCTCTCCAACTGTTAGGGAGTGACATTGTTTGGGTTCTTTTCTTGGGAGGAATTTTTCCTTTGAGTTGGGTAGGTATGGATAACCTACCTGTGCTACCACTGTTGAGTATATACTTCTGGGAAAGATAATAAACAAAATAAAGGGGAAGATTAAGAAGAGAATGATACTTTATTGAATATGAATATAGGCTAATATATAGTATCATGACAAGCCACATGTTGTCCATGTACATCATGGAGGTCATGGGGCTTATCTGAGTAATGTTCCTCTTGAGTCACAAGGGTTAATCAAGTTGTGTTCCATTTAAGACCTGGATTGAGTGATCACTGCCATAGATGGCTAACTGATAATGGTGCCACTGGTTTATTGGCTGGGGGGTGAGTCACCCAGTGAGCCGCTTGGTGATTTACTTGGGGTGTTAATTCCCCGAGAGGGAGTAATCAAAGATTTTGCAACAATTGACTAAAATATATATTACTCTTCTTGAGTTTAATTTTTTTAATAAAAAATTATTATGTCTTCTTCCAACACTAACCAAGTCAATGAGCTGTTCCCTGGCCTTGACAAAATCATGCAGGGCTACGCTGGGTCTCTTAACGGTGAAGCCTCTGTCTATGGCTACTCCCAACCTGCAGGCCCCTCTGCAAACACCACCCAGGAGTGTGTTCTTTCTCCTGCAACTTCCAGTATGGCCCTGTTTGCCATCATGCACAGGCAGCCGCTAACCCAAATCCTGTATCAACAATAGCATCCAGAACCAGCCATTTGAGCCATGGGGTCACCCAGAGAGTCCCAAATCCCAAAACAGCCAATCAGATGGCACTTTCTGGTTCTCAAGGCAGACACGCCCTGCCTCCAGCCAATCAGCCTACGAGACACAGAAGAAAGCTAATTACCCCAAAGATTGTTATTGAAATGGTTGAAAAGCAAGGGATGCTTATATCCCTTGAGGAAATTGCAGCCGGTATGGGTTTTTAAAAGTCCACTGTGGCTGCAACCCTGTGAGCCCATTCCAACTGTGGTCCCCTCCCAAGAAGACCCCAACTGGTGCCCTTACTTCAACCAAAGGTGACACAGCCCATCCCCTTATGATGGCCATTATGGAACATGACCCACGGATGCCCCTGGTCCAGGTACGTCTCCAGCTGGGACTCCACAGCATCTTCACCAACAAAAGAACAGTGAATTTGTGGATGCACAGAGTTGTGGTTGCCGCCATAATCCTATCCAATCAGGTTCTTGGTGGCCCCAGTTTGGTGGATACTGACCCATACAATTTGATTATCATCAATTTTATTAAAGGGAGGTCAATGAGGGCCTGTAATGACATCATCTTCCTATCATATGCTAAGATTTCTGCAAGTATCCAAGACTATGGAGAGAAGTGTATCCAGTCTGACATGTACAAGCGCGGCCCAATATTGTATTTTTTTGTTGGGGTTTTATTGGCAGTTTCTCCATTAGGCGTCAATTATTAATCAGCAATATCAAACACTGCAGATGGGTATACCTACCAGTCAGAGCTCAAGGCCATGCTGGAGGAGTGGGCCACACAGCAAAAAGTGTACACAGCTGTACTGAGTGCCAAGATGGAGCAGCAGGAATGGGCAACCCAAGAAATCAGAGCTGTGGGGCATACCTGTTGGTCCTACCCCATCAACCACGCTGACATGCATCTTGCAGATGTATGTCTCTATAATTTTGGTTCCGCACTCAGGCGCTTAAAGCCTGCCACATACAATGAACTGTGCACCCAAATTGATAAGGGTTATGAGCTTTTCCCTTCTGTGTTTGTCCAGGACCTATCAGATCTTGTCATTTTCTATGCAAGTGATAATAATAAGTCCAGAAAGGACGCCTGCCTCCCCCTCACACCAATCCATTTTTTTCACCAAGCCCGCATATGTGCTGGAAGAAAATTTGAGCAATTGAAGCAATCAGCTCTTGCTGCCCCTTCCCAGTCACCAAACCCTGCCTCCCCAATCCCCTATCAAGCCACCTGCCTTCCAACCCTGACTCCCAAACCACTGTCCATCCCCCCCACTATCTCTGATGCTGTCACTTTCACAGGCGCAGATGAAAGCAATGTTCATTCTGCCCAGTCCCTCCCCTTCTTGTCTTTTGATGAGTAAAATAAATCTTTTCTTTGTGACAACTTATTAAAGTTGATATTAAATCTTCCAATTCATAATTAATAATATTTTCTTTTTACATTATCAACATTTCCCATAATTAATACAATGTTGTGCATTTTATGAATAACTTAAAATTATTAGTATGAATATTTTTCATCATTATTAATTAATATAAGACCAAAAATGTAAAGTTATATTAGAATATTGCAATTAGACGTCAACTCTTGATATTTAGACATTGTGTGCATAACTCAATACATTTTTTTTAATAAAATTCATTGTAAACTTGGCCTTTTTCATTGTAATTTATTGAAATGGACTGTGTTTATATTAGAGAGCCATTAACACTTAGCACAAATATTGATACATAGTGCCTTTTACAGCCTGTATATTTACCTATTGGTAATAATTCTGTAAACTTTTCAGTCAGATTTTGCAAGGTAATAATAATGTAATGGATTAATAAATTAACGTTTATTACCATTAATTGGCTGATTTTCTTTGCTGTGACAATTGTGCATTTTCTGATATTTACGCACTAGTATCCAATTGGTTGGTTTCTCATCCAATTGCACAGGCAATAGGAAATCAAGCTGCCACCCTGAGACCAGATGTGGTTGGGATGGCAACTTGATTTCCTATTACCTGTGTGATTGGATATGAAATCAACCAATTGGATACTAGTGCGTAAATATCAGAAAATGCACAATTGCCACAGCAAAGAAAATCAGCCAATTAATGGTAATAAACGTTAATTTATTAATCCATTACATTATTATTACCTTGCAAAATCTGACTGAAAAGTTTACAGAATTATTACCAATAGGTAAATATACAGGCTGTAAAATGCACTATGTATCAATATTTGTGCTAAGCGTTAATGGCTCTCTAATATAAACACAGTCCATTTCAATAAATTACAATGAAAAAGGCCAAGTTTACAATGAATTTTATTAAACAAAATGCATTGAGTTATGCACAAATATTGATACATAGTGCATTTTACAGCCTGTATATTTACATTTATGGTCTTTAATTTATTAATAATGATGAAAATTATTCATGCATTGAGGATAGTACTATAAAACCAGTTTTTTGATGTAATTCAAACAAAATGTCCAATATCTACAGCCTAATCAACAAATTAGAGTCAGCCCTCCAAAAGGTGGTTGAGCTTGAACATAAAATAAGGGAAATTTTGGTAAATTAACTGGGAAATGAGAGAAGGGCCTTGGTCCATCAAAACAAAACCACAAAAAATAGCCTGGGAACAATGGTCAACAAAGAACATAAGGAAATAATTTTAAATCTTCAAAAGGAAATACTCAAGCGGTTAGATTTCAAAATTGAAGGTTACAACTTGTGGGAATTTGCAAAAACAATAGAAAGAATACCCAAAAAATCAAACTAATTAAAGGAAATGAAATTTCAAAGGGAAATCAACACAAATGAAGAGGAAACTAATCAAATGGAAACAGATGAAAACAAAGCATAATCAAGAAGCAGAAGCGCCTCAAGAAACAATGAAAATCTATCAAATGAAAATCAAGAGGAAGCACAAGTTGCAAGAAAAATAAGGAAAATAAACCCAGAAAAAGAAATGAAGAGCAGCCAATGCTCATGAAGTTTGCTGAAGGGGCGCCTGTGGCTGAGGGGGCCGCAGGGGAAACAATTAGTAAGTCCTTTTATTTTTTACTTATATTTACTTTAGTTATAACTAGGAAAGGGGACAAGGTTGCAGAAGTGGCAGCTTTTACGCCAAGTTGATTCTACGGGGGTTACCAATCACTGGTAGCCCCTGTAAAACAAATAAATAAAAATCAAATAAATAAAATAATTCAACTGAATATAAATAATTTTTCAAATATTGAAGCTAGAGCTAAGGAATATTTACCACCTGTGGGGTGCTTGCCATGGATTAGGGAAGCATACAAAATAGGAGCAAATATCAACTTCAAAGAGATGAATGAAATTTTTGGGATACCAAATTAAACTTTGATGAATATATTTATGAAAGTATTCAGCAATTCCCATTTGCAAATATCAATGAATATGAAAAAACTAATAAAAACTGACTTTCAAATAGGAAATGAATATATTAAAACTGATATTTTTAATGAATTATTCACAGCATTATCAAATAAAGTCGGGGACGCAGTCCTTGTGAATACATTTAAACCTTTATTCATTTTGTTTGCGGAGGCATGGGGGCATATACAAGTTGGGAGCCTCCTGGAACAATATTCAAATTCAGTCAAACATCCTACATCAACAGATTAGTTCAAGTGTACAAGAAATTGTGCATGTTCTCCAAAAAATATACCTTGCAAAGGATTCATGTTGCTGTGTACCTAGGAATACTGTTGCACTGCATATTAAAAACAACCGTCAAAAAGTTGGAGGATGTACCTATACAAATCAATATATGCCAATTAGCACTAGAACACCAGAAGACACCGCGGGGGTATAGGACAGTCAAGCACGTCCTGTATGACTCCTTTGCAATGGCATCATTGTATGGGTACTACATGCCTCCCAAAAAGAATCTACTAATCAATTTGCTACCTGCCTCCCTTTTATTAAGCATTTGGCAACCACTGGGGTGCAGGGCGTCACCCCTCTAGCAATTGCATCCAGGGTTGTCCACCACGTACAGAAAAGTATGTGGATCCAGTTAGATGCTTTAGCCAAAAATTTGATTTTGGGGTATAATTTCCCGGAATAATTGCATTCCATTTGCAATTTGTATATCCCTAATAAATTTTATTCCCTTGCAATTTAACTTTTTTTTAAATGTTTAGATTTTAATATTTAAATTTTAATATTTAAATTTTACTATTTAAATTTTAATATTTAAATTTTACTATTTAAATTTTAATATTTAAATTTTACTATTTAAATTTTACTATTTAAATTTTACTATTTAAATTTTACTATTTAAATTTTACTATTTAAATTTTACTATTTAAATTTTAATATTTAAATTTTACTATTTAAATTTTACTATTTAAATTTTAATATTTAAATTTTAATATTTAAATTTTACTATTTAAATTTTAATATTTAAATTTTAATATTTAAATTTTAATATTTAAATTTTAATATTTAAATTTTAATATTTAAATTTTAATATTTAAATTTTAATATTTAAAATTTAATATTTATATTTTAATATTTAAATTTTAATATTTAAAATTTAATAGTTCAATTATAATAGTAATATATCTAAATAGATTTTAAGACATTAGTTATAGTTGCAAACATGTCAAATAATAAAAAAGAATTAAAAATGTTTTTATTTACTAGCTTGTCAAGTACAGGTTCCTTTATTACATAGTTAAACATTTAAACCTGAATTTATCTGCAACAGACGGCCTGCTTCACTTATGTTCTAAACAAGTGCTTGTTTAGAACTCAAATTATCTTGTCATTGTAATATGATAAATATATGTGATATGCTTAAAATGCGTCATAAGTACTAATTAGTAAGAGATACATGAAACTCATTGGTTTTTGTGTTGTGTTGTTACAAAAGTAACAGCTTTGAGGCCCCAGGCAGGAAGTTGAACCCGCTCCTAGCCACCAGGCGGGGCTAGCAAGCAGGGGAGATTTGCCTGCACCTGGATTTTTTCTTTTCAAAGCAAATCCAGGTGCGGAATCATTCCTGCCCTGGTGGCAGCTGAGGGGCCTGTTCTGGGCCCCAAAAGCTACACCCAAGCCTTGGTGGGTTTAGCTGGGCCTGGGCAGGCTATTTTTAGCTGCCCAGTAAACCCAGATCAATCCCACCCTCCATTAAGTAATTTGGGGTCCCCAATTGGGGACCCCTTTTTCAATCAAGTTCCTTGGCCTCAGGAACGCCTGTCAAGCCAGCCCAAAAAAGTTGATCGAATTGGGAGACCCCCCATAACCCCAGAAGCCAAACCTGCCAGAACCAATGGCCAGCCAAGCCAAGATGGACCACCAAAAAGCCAAACAACTGTTCCTGAAAACCCTAAAAATGACCATGAAGCAGCCAACCAAACAGCAGAACCCAAGATGCCAAGCCTTGTCACACAGATAGCACCCTAAGAATGCCCAGAGGCACCTGCATGTGAGTAAGTATATAAATCAGAAGCACTTGAAAAAGTTATGTATTGTCATCCTTACCAAATAAAGTTGTTATGAACCTTTGGTTCACCAATCTGTTTTCATACATATTTTTGATACTCTTACATTGGTAGGATACACCATTTCAAAAACAGCATCTCAAAAAACGCCATCTCAAAATATGCCATCTCAAATTTTTGCTATCTCAATTTATGAGTAAAAACAACATTTTGATTTACAGCATTTCAACTAAGAAAAAACGGTTTTATAATTTTAGATTTTTTGAACTCCAAAAACTACCCAAAAATCCCAAAAAATAAAAATTTAAAAACATTCCTAGGCTTAAAAAAGCCTCAGGATTCCAAATCTGCAATATAAAATGGGGTCAATTAGTAGCAACATAGTTGTGTAAAGCCCAAAAGTTAAAATAATCCCAAAAACAACTATTTTCATCTATTTTAACTATAAACTATACTTTAAAATAAGCATATGATTGTACCAAATACCAAAAAAAAGTTGAAGAATGGTAAAATCAAAGGAAATAAGAGAGAATATAAAGAAGACTTTTATTGAGGAAGGATCATACATTGGTTGAAAGAGCAACTGAGATAGCTTGGAGATGCTCAAGCTTGCTATCCTTGGGATAGTAGGCAAGTACACCTTGCTAATCTCTGTATACTTTTTCACCACTTTGGTTTTCTTGGGGGATCATCCTTGGTCTTCATGCCTGTTTTAAAGAGGCGGGCAGAGATGGCTTGTTGAGTCTTGAGATGGACCATGATTTTATTGAACTTGGGCTTCTGAACCCAGACCCTTGTGGCAAATTGACTATGCCACCCTTCAAGAGAAGAGGTGGTCTTTATTAGGCCATCTTTTACCTGCTTAAAGCAGTTTCACTGGATTGAGTCACCACCCTTTCTGATGTGGTGTGCTCCTTGAAACACTCCAACCCATTGAGTTTCAAAATACTCTATGAATGAAGCAAAGGCTGCCTGGTTGGCAATAATGTAGGGATGGTGGAGGAGGGCGTTGTAGAAGGCATTTGTCTCCTCCTTCTGCACAAGGGCAAGGGCAGCAAAGCAGTTGAACACATCCTTTGCTTCCTTTGTGCCTTCAGTGTAGACCAGCTCATGAAGTGCAGAGCACTTTTGAAGGCGGCAACAGAGTGCCTGCCAAAAGTGAAAGTAGCATCCCTGAGGGGAGCTCTTGAAGACTCTAATAAAAGCATTGGCCTGAGCCTGCTCAAAATCTACTACCAGGTATTCATGGTATGAAAGGCTTTTGGGATTTTTCTTGATTGGGGTGGCTTCCTCTGACTGGGCCTTTTTCTTGCGCCCTCTAGTCTCCTTTGGCTCCTCTTCAATAGTTGGGAGGATCTCATCCAACTTGGCCTTTAATATTGTTAGAGCCCGGGCATAAGTTTCCTGCTTCTTATTTGGGAGAAAAAAGAAGACCAGGGGAAGAACAAGATTGCCAACCTGCCCATGGATATTCCAAAGCTGGCTAAAGAGCTTTGGGCAGGTTGAGAATGTTCCATCTGCAAGCCAGGTCTTTCATTTTAAAAGGTTGCAAAGATCCTGGGAGGTAGCAAAGCAGATGATCTGCTCTGGGGCATGTTGCCCATCATTGTGAAGGAGGAATCTCTCTTCATGCTGTGAAAGCTTTTGCTTTTCAGTTAAAATCAACTGGTCAATTGATGTAGCACTGACGCCTTCAGTGCTTGGAGCATATCTCTGGTCAGTGAGATATCTCTGTAGTTTTGAGGCGCCACCAACAGTTGCCAGTTGGATATCATTTAGATTAATGAGCGCATTGTTTACAACCTCAGTTGCAGTTTGGTCTTTGGTGGTTGGTATGACCTGGCAAAGAAACCAGCAGATCAGTTGATATAGAGGATTGAAAGGCTTGGAACAGTCATGCCCAATAGTCAGGGCTTTAAACCAAGTGAACCCATAGGTGGTAAGTCTAGCTGGACAGCCAACGTTATCACATTTAAAGTGATGTTGACAGATGGGCTTCTTCTTGTCATTGCAGCTAAAGCTGTAGCCCTTGTGGACAAAGCCAGCACCCCCTTTCTTTATCATAATTGGATAGCTGATAGGGTATGTTGTTGGTATAGCAAAGGTGCCATTTTGGTTGCATACATTGTGGATTGAGTTAAGATCCCAGAGCTCAATTGGCTCATCTGCAGGAGCACCAGGATCAGGCTCCTGCTCTTCTTCATCCTCAGGCTCTGAAGTGGGGTCAGAATGGCAATTGAAGTTGAACAACTTCTCTTGAGAGTCTGACAGGGAGTAAACAAAAGGAGAATGGGGAGGGGTTGGGCTTGTTTCCTCAGGCTCTGGTGAGGGTGTAGGTGTCTTGGGAGGAGCTTTACCCTTAGCAGGCTGCTTTTTAGGGGTAGTTTTGGCCTTCTTGTCCTTGGGAGGAGTGGTCTTGCCTTTGGAGGCCTTGAACATAGCTTTGTTGATGGACTTGGGAGGCATCTAAAAGTGAATTAGTATCAAAATATGAGCAATTTGAGGGTTGTTTTTAAAGATTAAAACAAGAATGTTTTTAATATAAAAGTATCAATTTTTTACATAGAATTGTAGAGGAGATCAAATAATATATACTATCAAAATTTCAATGTTTTCTTTTTGAAAAAATAATTTTTTTTATTAGTAACACAAGTAGGCAAAACTTTGACTTTTGACTGAAAACTTGCTCTTGAGATAGTGTTTTCAAAGTGACATAATTGAGGTGCCGTACCTCAAAAACATAGTGTTTTTGACCATTTTTTATATTAAATTAACAAATTTACGGTGGAGCTACCTCAACTGGGCCAAAGAGTAAAACTTAAATTTCTCAAAAACTAGCTTATGCAACTGGGGTTAAAAAGTACCCAGTTTTTTAGAGGAGATCAAAAAATGTATATTTGCAAATTTTCATATGTTTTCTTACATTTTTTATTAATGTTGGTTTTGACGTGAAACTATACTTTTGAAAAGTGGAAAACAAGAATTGCGGTGGGGGAATTGATATAGCGTAGCCTGGCGTCATAGGTAATTTCCCCTTATTTTCCCCTATCCATTGTGTGCCTTGAATCAATTGGGTGATATGAAACTCAGTGGAATTTGAAGTGACGTAAATTGAAATGGCATAATCACCCTCTTCCATATTAAAATCACTGTTAATATTTTATTGATGAAACCCTTATCAACTTATGCATGTATAATAAAGTTATAAATTACATATAACAAAACTGGTTTTTTACCCAGCAATGACAATCACTAGAAGGACTATCATAGTGGTGTCTATTTAGGTTGTTCTTATTATAAGTGTCTTAGATTAATACTATAGGAACATCTTCTGGTACTATACCACAGGCTTTATTTTAGTTTGGGTATAAGCTTATTTTAGTTTAAGGTAGATGGCGTAATTCAAAATGACGTAAAGTTGAGATGGCGTAAACACACCCCACACTAAGTGTTTTCATATGTAAATAAAGTTAGCAAAATAAGATTTAATTAATCTGACTTGAAGTGACGGAATTGAGATGGCGTAAATTTGAGATGCTGTATTATAAAAGTATATGTAAATTTTAACTGTTTTATTGTTTATTTTATTTTTTTGTGATCTAAAATCACTAACTCAAAAAACGCCATCTCAAATTAAATTTGAGATGGCGTTTTTCAAGATGCCGTTTTCAAAATGGTGTATCCTACCCTTCCATCTGCATACTCCCAAGCGTCAGTACCCACCCACTGGGATAGATAGCCAGACTCCAGTTGACAAAACCAAAGCCTTTGACTACTACTGTCCACCCAATGCACCATTTGGCCCTGTGCATTTCACTGAGTATCCCCCAAATCCTGACCACAAACCCTGGACCTTGGAAGACTTGAAGTGGTACACCCACCCAAATGCACCCCAGGAACCCTACCAAATTGTCTGTGACAGCAAAGCAATCAACATATACCCTTTGATCTTCAACGGGAAGTACAACAATCCTGCTGCCTACCTGGTCCCCATGGAACCATCCCTGACACCCAAACCAACCAACTCATCCCCACCCACCTCTGATGCCACTAGCCAGAGTAGTCAATTCCTGGGAGTGCTTTACCTGGCACTCACAGGATTGATTGACTCTGCCTTGCCAGCAGCCGGGCCTTGGGCTGTGGCTGGGAAGGCCCTTTCCTACCTGTTAAAGTTAGGTCCCATCATCTGGTGGGCCATGCCAGTACCTGCTTCAACTCCTCCCTCACCTGCTGGAGCTCCACGGTACTCTTGGTATTCTGACACATGTGGCTATAGTGGCACTGAAATATTAAGGATCAGATGATGACTTGTGAGGTCCAATTTGTGGCTTAAAAAAAGCCAAAGTACCAACAAGAATTCACAATTGTTTAAATAAAACTAATTTATTTCCATCTTTTTTATTTTTTATTTGTTAACTCTACAGTCAATACACTATTTGGAGGATTATAATAAAAAAATACATATCTCTATATCTAGAATAATTAATTTTAATTATATTTTTTACCAATTCTTATATGTCTATAATACAATCAAATGTCACGTCATTATATATAAATAATAATTTTTGAGCCCTAATAAAAACAAAATAAAAATAAAAGCAAATAAAACCTGGAGCACCCTTTTATCTGATTGGCTTGGAGGCAAGGGCTTTGGGAAGGAAAGATTCTGAGTGCTCTTAAAAAGCTGCCACCACATCAGGTGGCATTGCAAATTGGCTGATCTCAAGAATGTTGAAGAAATCCTTGGTATCCTGGGGAAGGCCTTTCTTCACCTTATTTTTGATCCACCCAAAGACCTCCTCAATTGGATTCAGAAATGGAGAATAGGGAAGAAGGAAGAGGAGTCTCATTGGGCAGTCAGCCAGGCGGTGGCTGGCTGAATGGCTATTTTTATTGATGGGCAGGAACTCAGACACAACTAGATCCACTTTGTGAAGCCCAACATTCTCTAACACAACAATGTTGATTGTGCCCCGGTAATTAATCTGAAGGTACTCCTTGACAGCTCAGAGAAAATTGAGAAAAGTCCTGCTATTGTGGTAACCCTTGATAATTTGGTATTGGTCCAACCTGCAAGAAACAAGAAGCGCAACCATTGAATAGGTCTGGGAACAGACAGCTGCATGATGGGCTACTCTGTTCTTGGACCCCTTCTCAACCCACCCATGCCTAGACCTGAGTGAGGAGGAAAACAATGAGATGTCAATGTAGAAGAACTGTACGTTGCCAGTCTTCTTAAGGGCCAGATAAGTCTTGGCATAAATGTGTCAATCTTTGATTGTTTTCTTGCTGTTTCTATTGTACGGAGAAACTCCAAGAACCTTTCCAGGAGAAGCCCAAATCAACCACTGTTTTGTAAACAAGGGTTTTGGAAACAAAAAGCCCAAACTCTGTGGCAAGCATTGATTGGACAGCAGGTGAGTCCAGGTGACAATCCTTGGTAACCCACTGTTTTATTGCAGCAATATGCACAGGCTGAAAGAGTTTGGGCTACCGCTTAGCCTTGGCAGATTTTGCAATTTGCCCAGTATTGCCATACTTGGTGTTGAAGTTGGCAATGTATCTGGCCGTGACACCAAATCAGG
The DNA here is from genome assembly GCA_014839935.2 of Entomophthora muscae. Lineage (NCBI taxonomy): Eukaryota > Fungi > Entomophthoromycota > Entomophthoromycetes > Entomophthorales > Entomophthoraceae > Entomophthora > Entomophthora muscae. Next base: position 20,962 of record QTSX02005932.1, on the reverse strand, counting down.
GCAACCGCCATAATTAACTCATTCTGCAAGTTGACTTACTGAATGTCAACAATGTGTTGACATTCAGTAAGTCAACATTATTTTGGTATTTATCCGCCGGAATTGGGCATTTCCAAAACTAAGCTAATTTTTCATAGTGAATTATTAAGTCAGAATTGAAAAATCAAAAAGGAACAGACATAATGTTGACACCATTTAAACAAAGGCTTAATTTTAAGCCAAAAAACTAATTTAATTTACTATGAAAATGTAAGTTTCTTTGTACTTTTACATTAAGGTCTACTACAGTAAGTAATATCTGGATGTTGACCCCAAATAAGAATCCATAAATTTCTTAATAAAATACACAATATTCTAAAAATAACTACTTTTTATATTTTATACTACTGTTTTTATTAAATATATATTAATATAAGCATTGAAAAAAGACATATGCCAACTTTCAGAACATTCTTTGTATTATTTAGATATTTACTGTTATTTTAAACTCACTGGATAAACTATAGCTTATTTCCGGAAGTCCACTTAAACCAACACACATATTTTAAAACTAGAATTTATGTATGTAATTATAATGTCAACTTTGTGTCAAATTGATGTGTTGCCTAAATTGCAACAAAGGGGTTTGGCTAAGCAAACAAAGTGACATAATTTAAGCAAGATTTAATAGGAGAGTTGCTATAAAAGAACGCTGGCTGCCTGAATGTCAACACCTTCACTTATTTATTAGTAAAACACTGCCACTTAACAAAAAGCGCACATACAATGGTATGGTAATTCAGGCCAAAGTACCCAGGGCTGTACTTCAGACTTCCCTCTACAATCCCTATTATTTAGTTTTCATAAGTTACATATGCAAATCTTTAATTTTTTAAATTTAAAAATAATCAATTTCGGCCTTAAAAAACCAACTCTGGAAAATATTAACCAAGCTTTATAAGTGATTTACATAGTGTTTTTCCACTTTAATGCTGACTGTCAGTATGTTGACGTCAAAATTAAAGCATTTTTTTATGCTGACAAACTAAATTAAATATTTTTGACTACTGTGACTACCAGAATGTTGACTTTTTATTTAAGCATGGGTTTTTTTATTCTTTAATAATAAACTAGCTCTAAAATTACTTTCTATACTTCTATAAACTATTTACTTAATAATAAAATTTAAAACAAGTGATTATTATTTAATTTTATTCATGTCTCACATGATTATTCTTACTTAATGAACTCTACTCTAATTATTGTAGGACAAATCTTCCAAGAAGCCACAAAATAACCCCAAGTCAACCAAGAAAGTACCCAAAGCCTCTGGAAAGGCCCAAAGTCCCTACCCCAACAAAAAACCAGCCAAAGAGCCCTCAACAAAACAGAAGACAAAGGAGAAGACCCCAGACCCTGAAAGCAAAGAGCCCTCTCCTGCCCCCTCCTCTTCTCCAAGCTGGTATCAATCAGAAGGAGATGAGGTTCCACTAAACAAGCAAGGAAGAAAGAAGATACCCAAGAGTTCAGAACCCCAGCCAAGCCCATATGAATCAAGCTCAAAGGAATCAAGCTCATCCCAGTCCAGAAAGCGCAAGAATCTAACCCCAGATAATTCCCCTCCACCGCCCAACAAATCTGCACCTCCATCCTCTTCATCAATTATCAATAAAGAAGATCCTGATAATTACCTGTCTGACTATCATCAAGCACCAATTGGCCCACGAGATCCCCTAAAGGTTCATAATATATGTAATGTCAAAGGAGAGTTTAAGCTCCCAAAGAAGTTCCCTTGGTTTTCCCCTCTAATGTCTGTCAAAGGAGGTGCAAGTTTAGTCTGTGATAGCTATGTTTTCAATTGCAACAATCAGAAGAGAGTAGGAAGACGCAAGCATTATGTATGTGAAGATAGAAGCTGTGCTGCCAGAATCAATACAGAAGGATGGGATAAGGTCACTAGTGAAAAAGGAGAGCACACATGCAATGCTCCAATAAATCTTATTGAAAAGCTTCGAAAGTGGTACCTCTACCAAATGGTCCCAGTCTCCAAAGATGTCAAGGCTTATTATCTGGCAGTTAAGGCCACAACACACCTAAGTAATGAGAACCTGAAGCTCATCCCTGACCGCAACCAGTTAGTGAAGTACATATGTGACAAACGCCGTGACCTAGTCCCCCATAAGAAATCAGCCATGGTTCAAGGAGAGTTAGTCTTGACAGAGGAGTTAAAGATGTTCAATGGTGATGAGGTATTTCTTTTACATAATGATGGTCCTACAACAGAGGCAAGAATTATATGCTATGCTACACAACAGAACCTGGAGCAGTTGAGGGATTCAGAGACCTGGTTATGTGATGGTACCTTTGCAGTATGCCCCCGCCTTTTTTACCAACTATGGGTTGTACATTCCCTCATTGACGGCAAGGTGCTCCTATTTACCTACTTTCTGCTTCCTGGGGCAACAGAAGAGATCTACACAAGGGCCTTTAAAATCCTTCAGGAGGGCATCAAAGCCCTACCCAGTAATAGAAAGAGTCCCCCTGGCCATAACACTAGAGCCAATCCAGATGATGATGAAAAGGATGAAGCCACCCTTGCTGCAGAAAAAGAAGCTCAAGATAAAGCACTTGGCCCCTCAACTATAATCATGGAATATAAAACTGCCCAGTATAACGCTTTTGTAAATACCTTTGATGGAGAGGTACAGGGGTGTTTTTTCCATTATCAACAGGCTGTCAACAGGCAACTAAAGGGTCTACCTGAGCTCAGCAAGCTCCACTGTCTAGATACATCAGGAAAGTGCAAGTTCTTAATTCAGCAGTTTGTAGCACTAGCCTTTGTAAAGCCAGAGCATGCTGGACAAGCCTTTGAGCTCCTATGCCAGGATCCATATGCCAAGAAACATGATGGTACCTTCTACCCTTTCATTGAATATTATGAACCACAGTGGATTGGACGTAAGGTCACTAAGCGCCAGAGAAAGCCCAGAGCCAAAGCCAACTGGAACTGCTACCAGGCAGTTCTTAAGGATGAGATAAAAACTACTTCATCTTTGGAGGGCTGGCATAAGCATATCAAGTCATCCTTTGGAATCAAGCCCAGATACAACACCTTCTACGAGCACCTCAAAGTCCAACAGAGGAAGACTGCTGCATCCATCAGAGATATTGAGAACCGCCCATCTAAGAAGAAGAGAACAACCAAAGAGAAACAGTATCAAGAGAAGATCAAGGACGTTGTCAAGGCCAAATATAAGCTTTCAGAGATTGGAGAATACATCAAGAAGATTGCCACAGTTCTTAATGGCAACCAGGTTATTACAGTCTAGCTTTTCATTAAATTTATTGAGTATTGCCTAATTTTTTATATAGTTCTTATATATTAAGTATAAAATTTTTAAATAAATAGTTATTCTAAATAAATCATTAATCTTTTTATGATACTGCTTTTATAAAATAGTTGGTTTTTATTGATAGTTTGATGCTTTAGACTGTATTACATGGCCTATATTGGTATTTTACTAGTAAATTATATGTTTTTTGTAGTTTTCAATATAGAAAAAAACTTTATATTACTGTTTCTGATTGCTATATTTTGCTTAATACATGAAATTTTATGTAGTACCTTTTTGTGTATTGGATTTTTTTGTTTTTATAAGTGGGAAAAAAATTTGTTATAGAAAAGATAGCTAATTTCATAGTAAAATAAAATGAAAAGTGTATTTTTATGAACTTTTTTAATATTCATGTATAACTTTTTATGAACTTTTTAAAATCTATGTTGTCACATTTCCCTAAAAAGTATCTTGAATCTTAATTTTTATTAAGTAAAATGTTCAGGAAACAGGTTTCTGCTTATTAAAAAAGTGTCAACATTTAGTAGTCTGCATGAGTCAAAACTTAATTCTGACTTTTCAATGCTGTTGACATTAAAGTATTTTTAATTCTGATTATTGACATATAGTAAGTCAACTTGTGGAATGAGTTAATTCTGGCAGTTACCCAAATCAGGACGCAATATCCTGAACTGCCATTCCCCCATTCAAGCAGTTGAGGAGAGCTTCACACTCACTATCTGTCAACTGATGCCAGCCCTTGGCAGGTACCACAACATCCTGGCTAGCAGGCTCAACACAGGGGATGAGAACCTTTGTGTAGAAGGTAGGATCACACTTGGTTGTGCTGGCGCTGTCAATGATGGCATATGATACAGGTGCAGATGGCTCTTCAGTGGTGGCCAATGGCTCATATGAGGTATCAAAAATGCAGGGGCATAAAGTAGCAACTCTTGGATAAAGAGTGCGGGGCCAGGTGACAACTGGGTACACAGTAGAGGTGTATGTAACCTCATTATTCCCAATGACCTTTGTGTATGAGACTTTGGTTGCAGGCCTTGAGAGCGGCTTCTGTCTTGGATTAAGGCTACTGTTCCTGGCTTTAGATGTAGGAGGTAGTTGGCTGGCGCTGACAACTTGGGAGGCCTGTGTGTTGGCATGACTCCCCTCAAGTTGGGTTCTGGGTCTGTTCTTGGACTCTCTAGGACGTCCTTGTGGATGGGCTGCCCCGCAGGCTGGTGCAGGAGCTGGTTGGGAATGTGATTGATGGTCCATAAAAATATAAATAAAAAATATATTTTAGATTAAATATGTATTTATTTGGAGTTATTGGTTTAGTTGTGGGTAGTTATTTTCTCTTCAGTTAGCCTTGAATAGATCAGAATTTCTATATCTGTGATTTGAAGTGAATAGTGTTGTATTGTTTCCAGGTTTAGACAATTATAATTATTTGAATTTTCACGTCTAAACATGGTTATCAAAATTGAAATTTTCATTTGATTTTATCCAGAGTGAAGCTTCTTGATTTGGACTGATTTGTCCTAGTTTCTTAATGTACATTTGATTTGGATTCCAAATCCTGCAATTATTATTTGAGTTAACTATTGACATTTATTAATGATTTGAAATTTGATTCTTGGATTTGATAATCCCGCAATTCCAAAAAACATAGTAAACTTAGTGAAAATGGTTGATGGATTCAAACACTTCAAATCTGATTCCAGTTAATTCATTTTGTCCATTGAAAATATGTAGTTCAACTTGAACTTTGCAAAGTGTCTATGAGTTACCGCATTTTTAAAAATTCAAATAAATATACAAAGAATTCAATTTAATTAAAAAAGGCCATCCTGCAAAAGTGATTCAAAATTTGGACCAAGAATTTGACAATCCCGCATTTTTACGTTCAGGTTCTGAATTTACAGTATTATAGTTATAGATTTTAAGGAGAATTTAAAAGTTGGTGGTGGTCCAATTAAAACCAATTACTGTTTTTATTCCAAAAGACTATTTCTTTATTGGGGTTTACATTGGTATTTAAAGAAAACAATAAAGTTAAATATGAATACCATGATTTTTTATCTCAAATATTATCTCATGTTCTTTGTTTTCAGGTGAATGTCTAATAAGTCTTCTTAAATTAGTATCAGGAAATCCTGATCTATTAGGGTTGACTGATCCATATCCTTATCACTGAAGCTGTGGGTTGACATTGGACGGGACACAGCCAAAGTGACACAGCTATTCCGGAATATGGAGAAACTATAACAAGATTGATATAGTTTCCAAGTCAGAAAACACCTGAGAAATTCTGGGTCTCGGGTCACGGGCCAATCCAGAAGCTTCTATAATTAGAGGCTAGGCATTCCGGAATCCAAATAAGGACGCAAACCCAACTCAGAGATTGGAACGGGGAATTACAACATCCTGTTTCACCGAGAAGTAAGACAGAAGACCACCCGTGCAAATTTTGCACATTATACCAAGCACAAGGGCAGGTCGGCCAAAATAGATGCCAACTTAGTTGCTGTAACTAAGTCAAGGTATATCTATGCTGAAGAGGAGAAATCAGCAGCCTAGAATATTACCTCATCTCAAACCTTATTCAGGTTTTGGGATCCAACTCTAGGGGGTGAAACTAGTAGCTTGGGAATGATAGGCTAGCTAGTAAGAGTTATCTGCAGCTAGACGCCAGTTTGGCTGCTAGCTGTCAACTATAAAGGGCCCTTCCAAGATCACTTGGAAGGCAGACAATTAATACACTTCAATATCACTACTAGTCCAAATAGTAGTGGTGTCAAAGTACAGTAAGAGCAACTTATTGATACTTTGAATTTCTGCCAAACCACCACTGACGGTGTCATGTCTCCAAAGAACCACAGGACTTCCCCATCACTCGGATCAACCAGCAACGGAACACAGCCCACTGCACACCCATCCACACCAATAGAAGCACATCTGTCTTCATATGGATTCACATATCCCAACCTACATAATATGAACAATAAAAACTATATCTCTTTTTCTTCAAGATCCCCAAATCTTGACAATTAGATAAGTTTAAAAAAATAAATAATATCAAAGTATGGACTGATAATGAAAACTATTTTAGATCCTATGAATTCCCAGATTATATATTTAAAGAGGCACTACAATACATTAAAGGGTCTATTAAATACAATATATTTGTAGAATATCATGGAAAAAGCATCGTTGATTATCACTTTGGTGTAATATCAAAAATATTGAAAGATAAAGAAAATCAGCTTTATATTAGGAATATAAATCATATTAAAAATATTTCTGAGCAAGAAGAAAAAAGAAAAGAATTATATAAATCAGCGCTATCAGGCTCAAATATTTCTCAAAAGTCATTCTTTTATATTTATGAGAGAAAATTTAGGCTTATAAGAAGAGAGCTCAAAATAAAAAATCTGCACATTAATATTTCATATTTGATGAAAGATAGGAAGTTGTATACTTCACCTTTAACATTTGGAAGTTTCTCAGAATATTCTGAGATAACTTATCATTTGAAATCCTGTGATGATACCAGAGAAACAAAAATATCAGAAGATGCTAGTGGTACATTAGGGCAAGTTCATAAAGTAGGGCAGCTTACTAGAGGGTGTATTTTAAATAGAGTTATCAGTATTTCAAAAACAACAACATTTTTTTTTTGAAAAAAACTAAGAATAATTATGATGAGCCAAAGATAGGGTAATAGCATTTATTAGCTTTGGGGCTGCTATTACTCTCCCATGCAACTCATCATAAATATTTTTAGCTTGTAGTTTGTAGTAGCACTTAAGATATTTCCAGCAATATTATAAGGTGCAATTTTCAATTCTAAAATTGATAAATTATTATTTTTTAAAAATATCTAAGCCCAAGATCAATTAAAGATTTGACATTGATTTTATTTTAACCTTTCTGAATAATTTGAATATGAATAATGTAATTAAGTTATAAAATAATCAGTCCAGCACTTAGGCACAACAAGAAAAATAATGACCCAATTGTTAGCTTGGCTGTTGAAGCAGTCAAGTTAAAGCGAATCCAAAAGTTACGATTTGGATTTAAAGCAGGCTTGTGGTTGATCTGCATTCTAGAAGGATCGGTTCCAATCAATCTGTCTGATTCAAAGTCATACATACGATTTTACATCCACCATTGAAGTGGCTAGTCCCCTTCCTAATCAACAGTGTTATCTCGCTTTGAAAAATTATAGCTATCTTGACCAATGTCCTCCAATTTGATCGAAAACTTATATTCTTTATTCGAATACTTTAAATACTTTAAATTTTATATTCTTTATTATAAAAACAGTCTATTCCGCCAATCAGTAAACCATAGTTTCATTTTGCGCCTTTCGATTTAGGCTCTGGGTGCTTTTAAATCTAATTCAAATGATGGACTCGGCTTTGAATCGAACCGAAATGATCTGAAACAGACGGCCCAATAAAATGCCGTGATGGGAGAGCTGCTGGATTGAAATCGAAATTAAAAGCAACAAGTTCAATTTACTGTAGAAGTGGATGTTAAATCGTTTAAAGAGTCCACCTTCTCAAATAAGAGGGAGAAGGTATAAATAGAAAGCATAACACCCTCGAGTGAGTATTATTGAAATTTAATTATAATGGCACGTACCAAGCAAACAGCACGTAAATCTACTGGAGGCAAAGCGCCCCGCAAGCAGCTCGCCACCAAGGCAGCTCGCAAGTCTGCCCCTGCCACTGGCGGAGTCAAGAAGCCCCATCGTTATAGACCTGGCACTGTTGCTCTTCGTGAGATCCGCAGATACCAGAAGTCTACTGAGCTTTTGATCCGCAAGCTTCCCTTCCAGCGTCTTGTTCGTGAGATTGCTCAGGACTACAAGACTGATCTCCGCTTCCAGGCCTCTGCTATTGCTGCTCTGCAAGAGTCTGCTGAAGCTTATCTTGTTGGTCTCTTTGAGGACACCAACTTGGCTGCTATTCATGCCAAGCGTGTTACCATCCAGCCCAAGGATATCCTTCTTGCTCGCCGTCTCAGAGGAGAGCGCATCTAAGAGCCTTATTTGTAAAAGCAGTATAATTATTATCCCTTCCCTATAAATATTGATTAAAGGTTCACTTTTCGAAAATTTGTGCTATTTTTCTATCTTCTTGTCACATTATATTGTTTTGGATAGTGTGGTGCTTTAAGAAAACTGGATGATGATTAAATCATCAGAAGAGGTAAGATGCATAGCTAACTTTTGCAGTGTGGTTCACAAAAATAGTTACTATCATTATATCATCTCACTTTAATTGTCGGATTGTTTCAAAATATCTTCTAGGTATCCCCTTTAGCTTTTTCGGTCGTCATTTTCCATTAACTTACCCCAAGCCGTAACTTGATAAAATCTTCATTTTTGCATTTAAATGTGTCAGGGTAAAACTAATAATGCTATAGACCACAATGAAGTATTCAAGTTCCTTAAAGTTAAAAAATTCATGATGGATTTGGCTGAACTAGTTGAATACTTTTCTAAATTAGTATTATTATAATAGCCCATTTTTTCTAGACAAAATAAAGCGACAATGTTATGCTTTATGCAACGCTATATGTCACACCCATTTGCTATTTTTTTGGCACAATGTGGTTTCATAAATAGAGTATTTTGGGTTATTATATGCTTGGAGAGATATGCTCACTATTTACTAGCTTATAATTGCTATTCAAATGCACCTAATTTCAAAATCTAAAGCTAGGTTAGTGATTTTTGTTATAAATCTGCACAGTAAGGGTGCTTTAATTGTGACGTTGGGAATACCTGTTGAATCTCCTGGGTCTCGCATCCTCAAATTTGTGTTTAATTTGCTTTGCCTTGCCTTTTAATTGACACAAATTAGGTTTGGTCCATATTTGGAACTTCTTTAATCCATGTACTGTCGCACATTCTTTCCCTCTGATGTACTATTTTTGTTCCAAGCATCCATATCTTTGTATAGGTTCAGTTGCTATCATTTGCATTATGTTTTAATAATTATTATCAATAAAGTGTTTAACCCCCTTTATGCCTTCTCTTTTCTATTTTAGGATAAAGCTAAAGAGCTTTATATTTTTTTGCCTTCAAAAAGCAAGCTCAAGGTACCTGCTCAAGGTACCTGCTCATTAGTTGCTTTGTTTTTAACAACCATAGCCACACCAATTACAACCCTCTCATATTGCAGCATTGTCCTGTCTCCTCCTCAGAAGAAAATGCCAATATAAAAATCAGGTGTCTATTACAGGGGCTATCAGCTCTATGGTTTCTGCATATGTGACCACTCTCTAACATATGCCACTTTTTCAGGCCTATCTGTTGCCTACCTTAGACCCAGTAAAATATGGCATTTAGTTCAACTACACAGAAAACTGCTGCCCTTTCTGTCATCATCAACCTTTTTTCTGCTGCTGTTATTATCAAAAGTGTCTCTCATCAAATTACATATACTGAGCTGATGGCTATCACCCAGCGCCTTGCTGGAAGCAATGCTATCTCTCTGCCCCTTAGAGCCTCTCAACTATATATACAACTGCACTTGTAGCAGGAGGCCCTGATATCAGTTCCCTATTTACCCACTGGGCACTTTTAGTTCTCCTAACAAGTTACCAAATACATGATTCAACTAGTGTATTCAAATTTAGTTCACAACCACCACTTACTTCTTATCAATATTGTGAGATTGAGAAGCTACACCTAACCTTGATGTCAATTGGCTCCAGGCTTTCCAGGCCTAAACTTGGGCCAATATCATGTTTGAGCTTATTTCTGACAACCAGCATAGTTCTCTCTGATCTCAGGAACACCTGTTCTCTTCTGTTGACAAAATTTACCAGGATCTCCTTACATATCTCAGTTCATGCATTGCTGTCTATGATAAATAAGCCATAAAGTGGTGTGGGGCTGCAGAAATCCACCTCTACTAACATGTCATCATCTGCAGCTTCATTGTTGATACAGTCACACATATTGCTGAACATATTGAAGTTTTCTTCCAAGATACTACAGTAGTTTTCAAACCTGTTGAGATAAACATAAAATTTCAGTCTAAAAATATATACAACTCAGTCTAAAAACAAAACCAAAAATTAAGGAATTTATATTGAATTACAATAGATTTGGATCCACTTTTGATTTTGTTTTTAGACTGAGATTTTTTTATCTCAACAGGTTTGAAAACTACTGTACCAATACCTGTGATAAACAGGAGGATCAGCTTAACATTATGCTCCACCAGGAAAAAGCCTTCAATCATCAACACTTTTTCAATCTCAAAGAAGAATTGATCTATGTAGTTATTAAAATGGCTGTTTTTTCAACCCCCTATCCCAATAAATTGGATGACATATGAAAGGAAATTTTTGAATTGAAGCACACTTGACAGCATGGTCAGGTTTCAGGGATCCACTATTAAGGGAAAAGACATTCAATTAAATGCACCTGTGCCAATAGGTTGATTCCTAACAAGGTATATCCAACAGAAAAACCTATCATTAAAAGATACACCAAATAGGCCCAGATCTTGTAACTCCTCAGAAAAGGGGCAAACTTTTGAAGGGTAAAATATCAAACAGAGTAAGCCATTATATACAATGAAGTATTTGGGCAAATCAAGGGAGGCATTAGTTCAGGTTCTTATACAGGTAGTTTCACTTTCTTGTACAGCTATCTCATGATCTGTGTTCTGAGGTATCTGACTTGTTGAAATTAGTGTTTAATTTATCTGAAGCTAAAGCTAGCCTAAAAAGATAGACCACATCATAAAAAACAGGTTTCTGATAAATTCTAAAGTAACCCTCAGTAAAGTAGTTTTATGGTGTAATACACCATCTCAAAAATGGCAGCTCAAAGGGCACCATTTCAAAGGTTTTTTTGTAAGGTAGTTTTCAAACCTGTTGAGATAAACATATATTATTCAGTTTAGAACACATGAACTCAGTCACAAAACATATTTCAACTTGATATATAAATAAATATAAGATAATTCCACAGAAAATGAGCTCTATTTGGCAAATATGTTCAGTCATACAACAACCTATTAAAACTGGGGACAAATTCTTACAGTAGTTTTAAAAGCTATGGCGACAATCAAAAACAATCCAGATTTAAACAAAATGAACTCAGATTTAAACAAAATTAAAAATAAATAAATTTATATTGTTTACAATAGATTTGAGTTCATTCTAATTTTGATTAAATCTGAATTCATTTCGTTTAAATCTGAGTTTGTTTTGTTTGTTGTCATAGATTTTAAAACTACTGTAACAGTTTAACAACAAGTGTACCAAATACCAGTTTGCATGAGTTTCAGTTGCAGAACGCATCTACTATATTTACTATGTTTTTTATGAACACATCAAACTCAGTCACAAAAGTTACAAACTCAATCCAAAAACAAGCCTCAATAGCAACTAAAACAGACAATGTAAATATCAAATATCAAAACACATGAATGAATATATAATAATGTTACCAACTTGTCCTAATAAGAATACAATCTAGAATACAAAAAGGAAATAAATATTCTGAGTGTCTGTTTTGGGATTAAAATCAATAAAAAAATCAAATTTATCCTAACTTATGATTAACAGTGCACATTTACAACCAAAAATAATTAATATAGAAATCTAAAATTCTAATTTGAAATAAACAGTAGTGACTACAAGCCTTTAGGCTACTATATATGGAGAGATAAAAATTATAATAAATAATATATAGATTAACTGTTCTAATTTTATTTTATTTTTATACCAAAATGGACACATCCCAACAACAGAGCCAATCAGAATGGGTGTACATGTGGTGTCTTTGTGCTTGGCTCAGACCAACACACCTCAGTTATTGCACCCAGTTTAACTTAATGAAATAAGCCTATTGAAAATAGGACATGTCTTTGTTTGCAAATTGGCACACCAACTTTTGGTCAATCTGGCACTAGAAAACCCAGTGATCTGGTGCTAGAGTGACCACAAGTTGGTGTGCCAATTTTTAAACAAAGATATCTCTTATTTTCAACAGGCTCATTTGATTAAGTGTTATTTTCACTTGCAAACTCATAATAATAAAAAGCAAAAAAAATTTATTAAAACAGAAAAGCACAAAATTATTTCTAGAAAATTAATTTTATTTAAGTGTGTGTTCCTTTTTTGAGCCAGTCTCTGTGACAAATGGGGCCTGTGCTCCATATTACCACAAAGGCATTTGGCAAGGCGGACCAGGTCAGGCCCTAAACCATGGAGACCATAGCTGACAGGAACCAATTACGGGCAAGAGACAATCACGGACTCTGGTAACTATTGTATAAGGTCAGAAGTATTGCAAATGAGAGTAAAATAATCTTGGAAAAGCTTAGCTGAAGCATTTTCTCAAACAACAAGAGAAAATAATTCCGGATAATTTTTTTTTCAAAATTTAAAATCAAATTTCAAAATGTTGATTTTTATGCCAAACTGGGGTTTTTTTTGTTGTTTCTTACCCTTTTATTATAGTTTTTTAGGAAACCAAGATAACTCTCAGGGAGCTATCATGGTAGGTATTTAGGAATTTTTTAAAAAGTCCATAATGAATATGGAATAAGGGAGATGATTGGATAAAGAACAGAAAAGGGAAAATATGTTATCCAATAGAGGGGGTTTGGAATCCAACTATGTCAGTTGGATTGATTACAGTCTCTCAGACATGAATGTCCAAATTTAGATGTATGTACATTGAAAATAATGCTTTAGTTCCCTGAATAGATTTTGGTGGATTTACTCCTGAAATCCACTATTTCCAATTTGAGTCCCAAAAATAATTAATATTTTCAAAAAATTAGTTGTTTTGTGTTTGAGTTCATCACTTTTGTGACTGAACCTCATGCATTCTCTGTTTGTATAATATTTGCCACACACTCATAATCAAATATGATGTAGAATTCTTCAGCAAGTGACTGGAATGTGGCCGTTTTGAATTTGAGTTCCATGCATTTGCTATCTCATTTTTGGAATTCTGTTGTAACTGTGCTGTTTTAGCAGAGTTACAAAGGGAAAATATTTGGAAACTAGATAATATTCTTTATTGAGAGATAATGATTATATAGTCAATGTGAGTCATGAATAACAGGAACATGATTGTGTTGATCACACAGTTGGATGACAAAGGGGGTGTCTTGATCCTGGTAGTGAGTCAAGCACCAAAACAAGGCATCCATTGTAAGGGATCATCATTTGTTTATGTTGTTAGATTTAGAAATTTGAGTCAACTTCCTAGTCTGGCTTTGAGTGCCTGGATAATTGGATTGTAGGTCACAAAACCGCTTACTTGGAACCTTGCTGGCAGGTTGAGCATGCTGTTTTGGCACCCCCAACTGAAGGTCGGCCTACTCTGGGGGCAGGTTGTCAGGAGCCTGGGCGCCATACTGGACTAACTTTTGTTCTGTGGCAGATAGGACAGTCTTGCGTTGTTTTTGTATTGCCTTGCAGGGTCTCAGGCAATCATAGTGAAGGACTTTGTCTTGTTTACTTTCCCAAGCCCTTGTATGAGATAAGTACTATTTTTTTATCTTCAGGATGATTGCTGGGCCTACTTTCTCTGGTTGTAATTTACTTTTGTAAATGTTCATGACCCAAACTTTGTTGCCAACCTCATGTCTGTTTTGGATGGGGACAAACATGGCTTGTGACCATTTTCCCTCTCTCTCCTTTTGATTGCTGTTGGTGCAAAGTACTTGGGAATCTGAATGAGGTGGGACTTTCTTGAAATCTCTAACTTGGGCCCTGTGAGGGCTTGAATAATGTTTGGTTGTATGCTGTAAACCAACTTGAAGGGACTTTTTCTGGTGTATCTTTTCACACAAGTCTGGCATACAAGCAATGCAGTTGGTAGCTGCTTGTACCATTCCTCAGGTCTCTCAGCGGTGAGCTTGGCCAAGGCTTGCACAAGGCTGCTATTTAGCCGCTTCACACATACATTGGCCTGAGGATGGTAAGGTGTTGTCACTGTGTGCTGGACCCCATTCTTGGTGAGGTATACATTGGTATCTTCAGAGGTCAATTCCTTGCCCCTGTTGGTTACCAGGAGTTCTGGATTTCCAAACTTGCTGATGATTTCTTTCCCTATGAACCACTGCATGTCATTGCCTGTATGTGTTTTTACTGCTTGTGCCACTGGCCATTGTGTGGTAAAGTCTATTGTGGTAATGATGTACTTCTTCTCATTATGTCTTCCTGGCATGGGGCCCACAATGTCTAGGGCCCACACCTTGAAGGATAGTTGCATGCAAATAGGTAGTAATGACTTAGGTGATGTTTTGCTCTTTGCAAAATTCTCACATACTTTGCATTGGTCCAAGACTTCCTGAACGTCTCAGTACAGGGTTGACCACTATGCTTTGTGTTTAAGGATTTTTTAGAGGTTGCGGCTTTTTGTGTGCCCTAGGTCTCTATGATAACGTAGGATGATGTAAAATCACTGATGTGTGGGGATGTAAGGAATGGTGGTTCTGTTGGACATTTTTGATATAGGGTTCCATACACGTCTGCAAATAAGTATTTGTTCTTAATGACTGTTTCCTTTGTTATGTCCCTGGTGCCAGGGGGGAAGCCCTTGTTCTTTGTTCAGAGTACCAGGAGGGTTCAGTCTGGGTCAAGCCCATTCTCTCCCCTCATGGCTCTGACGTACAGGTGCAAGAGTGCGTCTACCATGGCAAGCTCTGGGCCAGGCTTATATTGTATGAGCATGTTGAACCTCTCCAAAAGTTTCATCAAGCGGGCTTGACAGCGGAAAAAGTTTGCTTGGGTTTTAAAGTAGATAAGCAACTTGTGGTTGTTCAACACCCTGAATTCCTCTTGTTGTTCTAGGTAACAACACCATTTGACTAGGCAGTGCACAATTGCCAACGCCTCTTTGTTGTGTATAGGATATCAACACTTGCAATCTGTCAGTTTCTGTGATTTTTAGGCTACCAGCAGGAAATTGCCATCATTGTTTTTGATTTGTAGTACTCCCCCAATGGACGTGTCTGAGGCGTCAGTTTCCATTTGGTATTCCTCATCACGTTTGGGGTACTGTAGGATAGGTGCTGTTGTAAGTTTCTCTTTGAGATGTCTAAAGCAAAGGTCTCATTGTGGGGTCCATAAAAACTTGGATTTGGCGCCAGTTATGGCAGACAGGGATACAGTCAGGACACCATAGTCAGGTATAAAACGCTGTACGTAGGCAACCATTTCTAAGAATGTGCAGAGCTCCAACTTGTTTTTGGGCGGTGGCATCTTGAAGATGGTCTGGATCTTCTGACTTCTGGGTTTAATGTCATCTTTTGAGACTGTGTGGCCCAGGAAGAGCAGCTGCTCAAAGAAGAACTGGCATTTGAAGGGCTTGGCTAGCAGCTTGTGTTGTGCCAAGGTAGCAAAGACTGCCTCTAAGACCTTGTGATGCTGCTCTACTGAGGGGCTATAGACAATAATGTTGTCCAGGTAGACTAAGGCATGCTTGTCTATGTGAGGTGCAAACACATTGTTCATTAAGGTCACAAAAGTTGATGGGGTGTTTTTCATACCAAAATTGAGCACCACATATTTGTATGAGCCATATTTAGTGCAGAAAGATGTTTTGGGAATATCTTTCTCTTTGATACAGATCTGGTTGGGGACTGTAGTTAAGTCAATCTTGGAGAAGTCTGTGGCGCCACCCAGGGCATCAAAGAGGTCATCAATGAGTGGCAGTGTGTATCAATTCTTGATGGTAACTTTGTTTAGGGCTCAGTAATCTGTGACTAGGCGCAGGGTGCTATCCTTCTTGGCCACAAAGAACACAGCAGCCCCAAAGGGAGACTGTGAGGGGCGGATAAGTCCTTTCTCCAAAGCCTCCTTGAGGTAAGCACATAGGGTGCTGTCTTTGTTTGGGGTCAGACAATAGATGGGTTGTGCCTTAGGTAACACTCCCTTGAGTTGGATGGTGTGTTGAATATGCTTTTCTGGGGGCAGCCTGGGTAAAGCCTCTTTGAAGATTTCTGGATGGCGGGCTAAAATTTTGCAATCTTGAGGTGTAGTGGTGTCCTGGTGGTCTTTGAAATGTATGATCTTGTACTGGAAGGAGGCCCAGTTGATTGCCTTGAGATTTTCTTTTTTGTCCAGAGTCTCTGTGATGCATACAAAGATGTGGTTGTGTAGGAGCTGGTCTACCAAGTCAGGGTAGATCTGATGGTTGACACTCTTGCGTTTGATGGTTAATACTGAGGTTGCCCAGTCTATGTGGGGGTTGTTCCTTTGCAACCAGTCCAGACCCAGTACAATGTCAAACTTGGGAAAATCAATGATGGGTCCTTGGATGGTGGAATGCAAGTTCTCAAGCATGACAGAGAAGGGGGAAGTTTCCCTTGTCACAGCAATGTGATGTTTGTCAGCTAAAACCATGTTTTTAATCCGCAAAGAATTGGTGGGTAGCTTGAACTTGTCTACAAAGCTGTTGTTGACTAGGGTTTGGTCTGCACCTGAGTCCAGGAGTGCTGAGCCCATGTGACTGCAAAAGCAGAAAGGGTAAGACATCAGTTTATTGGGATGTCTGGTGATGGTATAACGTACCAGGTCCTCTGAGGGTACTTGGATCATTGGACACTGGTCCTTGTCCTTGGGTTGGTACTTGTTGTTAGACAAGTCAGGAATTGTGTGGGAAAAGCTTGGCCTTCTTAGTGCTCTCCCTGGGCTTTTCCCTTGTCTTGGTTGTATTATGTGGTAGTGGCACAGAAATGAGTACAGTTTGATTGGCCCTTGTTCCTGTTTCTGTGTCCATTGGAGCCTGCAGGTTTATAGTTTGCGTTGCTGCTGTTGTTTCCAGGGGGTGGTCAATTAGAACACCTTGCTGGGTGAGAGTCCCTGGGCTTCTCTTGCTTTCCAGTTTGCGCCTTGCAGAGGGCGTTGGACATTTGTTCTGTTTTTTCTGTCTCACAGTACAGACTTTGCAGATTAGTCACTTGGTCCAGGTTTACGTGCCTCATTAAATGCAACTTGAGTGTGTCATAGTATATGAGGTGGGTAGCTGGAGTGTCAAAGGCCATGTTGGAGGGGGCGCGTAGCTGGAGTTCCTCATATGCTTGAATGAGCTCTTTCACTGTGCCAGTCTGGGTCAGGTTCTTTACTTGACGTATGATCATGAGGGCGGTCTCTTTTAGAGCAAATCTTGCCAAGAAGTCTTTTTTGAAGGTATCCCAATCCTTCTCTGTGTGTTCTTCATGCCACTTGTTGCACCAAGTGCCAGCGTTATGGGTCAGTTGGATGGAGATTTTTTCAATCCAAAATTGCTGTGGGAATTCCATCTGGGCCAGCTTGCTCTGGGAGGACTGGATCCATGCGGCAGCATTGTCATTGTTGGCCCCAGAAAAAGGTTCCAAGGCAGCACTTTGGAGTCTTTGGGCTACGTAAGTGGGCATGGTGTTTTTGTCATTTGGTTGTGGGATGGTGGCAGCCGTCTGGAAGAACCCTTATGCAGACATGGTGTTGAAGGCAGGTAATGGAATCACTGTGTTCTGATGCAGGACAAAACCATTGGGTATCTTGGCACCAGGGGTGTATGGAGTCCAGTCCAGCAGAAGGCCAGACAGGATTCTGTCAAGAATTTGTTGGCTGCGGCAAGTACAGGCAACAGGCGGAATTTTGCAAGATAAGGTAGGATGGAAAACCTACCTGTGCTAACAATGCTGTAACTGTGCTGTTTTGGCAGAGTTACAAGGGGAAAATATTTAGAAACTAGATAATATTCTTTATTGAGAGATAATTATTATTTAGTTAATGTGAGTCATGGATAACAGGAACATGATTGTGTTAATCACATGGTTGGATGGTAAAGGGGATGACTTGATACTGGTAATGAGCCAAGCACCAAATCAAGGCATCCATCATAAGGGATCATCATTTGTTCATGTTGTTAGATTTAGAAATTTGAGTCAACTTCCTAGTCTGGCTTTGCATGCCTGGATAATTAGATTGCAGGTCACAAACCTGCTTACTTGGAACCTTGTTGGCAGGTCAAGCCTGCTGTTTTGATAATTAAGTATTTGATTTTTTTGTTTTGTTATTGACTAGTTTTTGTTTTCTTGCCTAGATAAATGGAAGCTTTTATTGAGTAAATTAATCTTCAACTTTTTCCAGTTGAAATACGTTTTGTGACTGAGTTCATGAGTTCTAAACTGAATAATATACATTTATATCAACAGGTTTGAAAACTACTGTAATAGAGCCTGGATTTACTATAGCAGAATTAAAATATCTTAAAAATTATTGAATAGTTAGTTTTTACATAGTGGTTTCTAATATGGCATTTTGAAAGTCTGCATCACAAAAAGCTATCACAAATCAAAATAAAAAGGGTGCTATCCAAATGAGTTTTTAGTATAAAACTACTTAATAAATGCCCTAAAATACACAATAACAAGACACCATCTAGAAAGACGGTGTCTGAAATCAAATAATTAATATACTTTTTGTGATGAATTTGAGCCTTTTCCTTATTAGCTGGGAATAAAGTGCGGTATAAATTTAAGACCCTACATAATAAATAAAACTAGATCAGTGCTGCTTTGATATTAATAACTTCCTGTAACGCAGACATTTAAAAACCACATTTTATATACTGGTTTTATTCCTTATCTCACAAGAAACTTTGATATTTGGGTTTCAATAATAAAATATTTTAATAATGATTTTATATAATAAAGGAGGTGTTTAAACTATTGAAAAACACATCATTAAAAATCTACTAGTGCCAAAACAGCAGGGTCAACCCACCAACAAGGTTCAGACTAAGCAGGGCTGAGACCTGCAATACAATTTCATGGTGACCTGTAGCCAAACAAAGAAGTTGACTCAAATTCCCAGAATTAGCAACATGAACAAATGATTATCTCATACAGTGAATGACTTAATTTAGTGCTTAAATTATTACCAGGATCAAGACACCCCCTTCACCATCTAACTGTGTGATCAACACAATCATGTTCCTCATATAATAATTCAGCGCATCTATATAATCCCTATCTCTAAATGAAGATAATTATCTAGTCTCCAAATACTGTAAATTCAGAACCTAAACGTAAAAATGCGGGATTATCAAGTTCTTGGTCCAAATTTCAAATCACTTTTGTGGGATGGCCTTTTTTTAATTAAAGTAAATTCTTTGAGTATTTATTTGAATATTTGAAAATGCAGGAACTCATAGACACTTTTCAAAATTCAAGTTGAACTGCATATTTCTAATGGACAAATGTATTAATTGGAATCAGATTTGAAGCGTTCAAATCCATCAACCATTTTCATTAAGTTTACTATGTTTTTTGAAATTGGGGGATTGTCAAATCCATGAACCAAATTTCAAATCATTTTTGAATGCCACTAGTAAACTCAGATATTAATTGCAGAAACTGGAATCCAAATTTAATGTACAGTAAGCACACCAGGAAACACCAACCCAAATCAAGAAGCTCCACTCTGGATAAAACCAAATGAAAAATTTAATCTCAACAACCATGTTTAGACATAAAAAGTGATTAAACTTTAAAATCATCCAAAAATGGAAAGGATACAATATTATACACTTCAAATTACAGATATAAAAAATCTGCTACTATTCAAGGCTAAATCAAGAGAAAGCAACTACTCACAACTAAAACAATAAATCCAAATAAATACATATTTAATCTAATATATATATTTTTATTTTATTTTTATAGACCATCAATTGCATTCCCAACCCACTCCTACACTAGCCTGCGGGGCAGCTCATCCACAAGGGCGTCCCAGAGGGTCCAAGAACAGACCCAGAACACAAATTGAAGGGAGTCATCCCAACACACAGGCCTCCCAAGGTGTCAGCGCCAGTCAACCACCTCCTGCATCCCAAGCCAGAGCACAAAGCCCCAATCTAAGACAGAAGCTGCTCTCAAGGCCTGCAACCAAAGTCTCATACACAAAGGTCATCAGGAATAATGAGGTTACATACACCTCCACCATGTACCCAGTTGTCACCCGTCCCCGCATTCTTGATCCAAGAGTTGCCACTTCCTGCCCCTGCGTCTTTGACATATCCTATGAGCCATTGGCCACCGCCAAAGAGCCATCTGTGCCTGTATTGTATGCCATCATTGACAGTGCCAGCGCAACCAAGCGTGATCCTACTTTATACAAAAAGGTTCTCATCCCCTGTGTTGAGCCTGCTAGCCAGGATATTGTGGTACCTGCCAAGGGCTGGCATCGGTTGACAGATAGTGACTGTGAAGCTCTCCTCAACTGCTTGAACAGGGGAATGGCAGTTCAGGATATTGTGTCCTAATTTGGTGTCACGGCCAGATAAATTGCCAACATCAACACCAAGTATGGCAATACTGGGCAAATTTCAAAATCTCTGTTGTAAATTGCGCTATTAATGCTATTTTGATTTGCCCTTCAAATATTGATGGTTGCAAAGATTTGACTGGTTTTGCCTTTAAGTTTGGAAATTCCTTGCCTTCTGCAAATGGGTCTGGTTCAATATCCACCCATTACAGATTATTGTACCTGTCTGTGGTTGATCCTGGTATGAACTCATCCCAGTGTGACCCCCTCAGTCACTCTGTCTTCCTATTGGGTGATCACCGCCTCTTGTCAACTATTTAAAGTATAATCATTACTCC
>QTSX02005931.1:0-111548 GCA_014839935.2 Entomophthora muscae | reverse complement strand
AAAAAGTATGAATTCTTCCAGTCCAAAGTTGAGTTCCTGGGATATGTTGTGAAGACCGGAGGGTTTGCCATGGCACAGGACAAAGTAGAAGCCATAATATCTTGGCTGGTGCCCAAATACAGGAAAGATGTGAGATGTTTTTTGGGCCTGGCAAATTATTGCAGGGATTTCTGTCAGGGATCTAACCTATGGGGGTTCCTGAGGACTTGCAGGCAGACGGCCCGCAGGCCCAGCAAGGAGGGCCCACCACAGGATTGAGGCTAACTTTACAATATAAGATAACAATTTTCCAAGGATTGCCCAAGGTCCGCTTGTAGGCACCATGGAATCAATCAACCCAGTGAGGGTGATATACATCACCCCAAATATTTGGGTGGAAGTAGATTCATCAGTGGCAACGGATTCTTGCGGGCGGTTGGGATGAGGGGTGAGGGGCGGCGTCATTGGGACCAAATATGCAGGCAGGAAGTTATACTTGTCTTGGAATAGTAGAGGAGGTATGGTGATTTTGATGCCTTCTCTGTATACAGTTTCAGTCTCTCTAGTTCTAGCTTCAGGGTTGTGGATGAGGATCTCCTCCAGAGTAAACTCAGAATACGCCAGGTTGGGTGGGTACTTGGTAAAATGTACTGGGCTAAAGGGAGCTCCTGGTGGACAGTAAAGTTTGGGCAGCTGGTCCGCGGTTTCTTGGGGTAGTTGAACACGTGGGGCAGAGCCGCAAGGAGTAGACTGTAGATGAAGTAACACTAATAACAAGTATGGTATTATCTGGTTGAACCAAAGTTTCATGTCACTTTATTGCAAGGATGGCAATAGGCATCTTCCTGGCGGCCCAGGGTATAAGTATGCCCATCTGTCATGGCAAAACTTTCAAAGATTTTCATGGCCCAGGTTTCACTGTCTGCTAGGTTCTCACAGCCCTTGGTGGCAACAATTGCGGGGGTTATTTCATTGGCTGACTTGTAACTAGAGCACTCCAATTCCTTAACCAGGTCACAGGATGGGTCATCTCTGGGTGGCCCGTTTCTTATAGAAGGTATCTTTGTTTCTTCTTCTGTAGTGGCCTGAGTTATTCTGGGGTCTGTGGCTAACCCAGCCCGTTGATTGGTTGGGTTAACAGGGACCTCTAGCACGGGGGATATTGTTGTAGGCAAACTTGGTTTGTCAGACTTCAGGAGATTCTCTGAAGTCAAATCCAATTCTGATTCAAACCCCAAAAACTGCGGGCTGGCAGCCCGCGGGGCATCAGGGTTTGACTCCCATAGTTGAGGCCTTTTGATTATCATAGTTGACAGGAGTTTGTCACTTGTGACAATTTCATCCAAAATTTTTCTCATATTACCCTCCCCCTGACCCGCCTTTGCTCTGACAAGGTCACCTTTGCCTGGACTCCGGAATGTACTACCGTCTTTGAAACCTTGAAACTTACCTTCACCTCCACCCCTGTTCTGGCCATGCCAGATCCCTCCAAACCTTTTGTTCTGGAAACCAATACATTGGACTTTGCGGTGGGCGGGGTCCTTGTTAAAGAAGGAGGGGATAGTATGCTACATCCTGTAGCATATTAATCTAAGAAGATGCTACCCACAGAAGGGAACTACCTGATATATGACAAGGAGATTATAGCTATAATGAAAACCCTGAAACATTGGTGCCAATACCTATGTGGCGCTGAATATCCAGTAAAGATCCTGACAGACCACAAGAACTTAGTTTACTTCTTCAAACCACGCCAGCTTAACCAAAAACAAGTAAGATGTGCCTTAGAACTGGATGGCTACATTCTGATCATAGACTACAAGCCAGGAAAGGTGAACATGGTCCCAACACCCTAAGTAGAAGAGCTGAACTGGTGCCTACCCACCTAGAAACTTGCAACCACAACACCCAAGTCCTCTTGGACACAGCAAGTCTAGGCATTCACCTGGGATTGATGAAAATCAGAGCCAGCAAACCAGAAGTACTAAGGGCCCAAACATTAGAAAAATTCACCAAAATCATGATCTCAGACCTCTCCAAATCCTTGGATAGTGCCCACTACCAAAAGGCTACTCATTGAAGGGAACAAAACTAATGCTCCACAACAGGATCTTTTTACCAGAAGGAGACATCAGAACCAACATCTTGAGCTACTGCCACAATTCTGAGATGGCTGGACACTCAGGTAGGCTCAAGACCCTCTGGAGCATCAGAAGGAACTTTTCTTGGCCAAAAATGGATCAAGACGTAAGCACATACCTGAAGGGGTGTGAGACCTGTGGATAGACCAAAACTTGCAGAAACAAACCTGAAGGACTTCTAAGACCCTTGGATATACCCCATGGACCCTGGAGATCTGTTTCCATGGACTACATTGTGGAACTTCCCTCATCCCTCTCCTTCAATGCAATCCTGGTCATGGGAGACCGCTTCACCAAGATGGCATACTTCATATCAACCACCACTCATTGCACGGCAGCAGAGACAGCCCAACACTTCCACAACTGCATCCTCACCCAACACAGAATACCTGAGGAAATCATCACAGACAGAGGACCCCAATTCGCGTCAAACTACTGGACACAGGTGATGAAAGACTTGGGAATCAAGCAATGCGTATCTACTTCTTACCACCCACAGACAGACAGCCAAACTGAACAAGTAAACCAGATCCTTGAACAATATCTTCAATGCTATGCCAACACTGATCAGGAATATTGGGCCAAAATGCTCCCCATGGCCCAGTTTGCCTACAAAAGTAAAGACCACACCTCCACAGGCATGTCCTCATTCAAAGCAAACTATGGATTTGACCCCACCTGGGAACCTCAGATTGGCAAAAAGGAATCAAACACCACTGGGTGCTCCTGGATTAAACAGATTCACGACACAAAAAAAACATGCTTGACCAACCTGAACCGCACAGTGAAGACATACAAAGCCTTTGCTGATTGCAAACAAACCCTGGGCTAACCCTTACAAGTTGGAGACAAAGTATACCTAGACTCACGGAATGTACCCCTACATGTGCCTTGTAGGAAACTAGCTTACAGGAGAAGAAGCCCCCACAAAATCACCAAACTAGTTGGTGAAGTTGCCTTCAAGCTGGACCTTCCCCCCTCCTGGAAGATCCATGATGTGTTCCACCGCTCCCTGTTGTTCAAAAAGGATGGAAATTTGCTTCCCCACCAACAGATTAAGACAGCCCCCCACCCATCCAAACAAACCGCGGTGAGGAATATGAAGTTGAATATGTACACGGCAACCAAACTCACTACCAAAAACCCCAGTACTACGTCAAGTGAACAGGATACCCACTAGAAGAAAGTACTTGGGAGCCGCTGAGCAACCTGATTAATGCCCAAGAAGTCATCCAACTCTACCTGAACAAGAAGAATTGGGAGGGGGGAGCTTGGGGGAAGAAGGAGATGATGTCAGGATTGACAATTCTCCTCCTCTGGAACCCCAGGCCCAAGAGCGGGAATCAAACCCAGAACCTGGATTCCCCCGGGCCGCCGGGCCTATGGACCGTGGGACCGCCCACACACATTTTTCTGGGGTTGAGCCCCTGCAAGCTGACGCTGAAGATGATGGCCCATCCAGTGAAACAGATCAAGCCAAGGAAATTATTGCACTAAGTGGAGTGCCAATCACGGCACCTAATGGAGGCAACCAGGCAACAACTATTAGCTTCATGAGTTTGAAGTCTACACCAGCAACCAATCAAGAGCCAACCCAAGGAAGAGGCACCGGCCTGCAACCTGGCCCCATGACCACAACACTATAGCAAGATAATCAGGTAGCTAAATTGGGAGCCTCAACCAATGAAAGAACTCCCGGGCCAAGAGCCATTTTGCTGCCTTTAGACCCAAGTACCCAATTCTCCCGGCCCTGCATTTCCCAATGCCCTAATGACCCCCCCATGGAAAATGTTAAGTTTGGAGGTGGGGTGCTATATAGAACCAAGGACCACACGCTCCAAACTTATTGCCATTTTTGAATAAAGGTTATGTTATTTTGGCTTATACAGCTACTGCTTTAATTTGTATTTGCTATCTACCAATTCAGTTCAAGATCTCCTGGCCCTCCTGCCCCACTGCCCACAGTTTTCCACCCACCTGGCGCATCCTTTGGGCCTGTTCATTTCACTGATTATCCCTTGAAGCCCAAATACAAGGACTATACACCAGAGAAGATCCTCAAACTTGACCCGCTAGCCCGCATCCAATCCACTATTAGATACAACCATCAACGCCTGTGGATATTCTCTACACCAAAACTATTTAGAGGAAAATTCAGTTATCTCCCAGCCTACAATATCTACATGGAACCACCTATAACACCCAAACCAATGCCCGCTACCTCACCTCACCTGGCCTTCCAACCAACCATATTGGTAAGCTGTTTAGGATTGTGTACATCATCCTCACAGGGGTGATTTACACTATAATTCCAGCTGCTGGCCCATGGTCCTGGGTGGGAAAGTCTGTCTCCTAACTTTTCAAGTTGGCTCCCCTCTTGTGGTGGGCATTGTCCGCAAAAAACCTAGCCCAGGTTACCCCTGGAAACAATGGGCCAGCTGCACAAGACTGGATCCCTGACTGGTTCCAACTAGCCAACAACTCCAAGAACATCAGGCAGCAGCCATTAAGACAAAGCCCCCTCCTGATGTACCAGAGTAACCCCTTAAGGGGGTGTCAAGTATCTAGATGTACAAGTATTATTGCTACCACCAACCCACTTAAAATCCAGTCATTGCCCAATTTGGTGCCTTTCTAATATACAGTTTGACATACCAGGAATGGCAACCAAGCAATATCACATGACTGTCCAAGTATCCAGTGGCTTGAACCAATCCTGCACATGACCAACCCCTAGGTTTGATCCAACTAAACCTCTGTCACAGCCAAGTCTATATAAGTCTAAAGTATTATCCAATAAAATATACTTCTCTTCTTTCCTAATTCCATATTTGAAGCTTCCCCAAAAGGCGCTCCTTAACAATATATTGTTGTGGTTACCACAAAACAATACAAGGACATTAGGATCACTCCCCACAAGCATGAGTGAGGCAAGTGAGTTGTGCAGAACTAGGAAGACTAAAAGTGGAATTTTCATCTTTGAAAATAGATCCATTTTGAGGAGCAAAAGCAAAAGCAAGGGATTTGTCCTTGAAATAACCCAATGAAGGCAAAATCAAAAGAGTTTGAATAGTGGCACTCACAACATTGTCCCTTCTAGATTGGCCTTAGGGAGGTGGTACTTGCAGAGGAACTTCACGTGTACTCTGGCAAACAGGCAACCACTGGAGAGGACTTTCACAGTGTACTCTGAACCATGTTTGAAAGTAACTTCTAACAGTCCAACTCATAAGGTATCCAATTTATGAGCACGTTCACCCACTCTGTGTTGATAGTACAGGACATGGTCTCCAACTTTGAAATCTGGTAGGGGAGAACACTCAGCATTATCAGGAGAGAGCTCTAGCATCTTGGTCTTGTACACAGAGGTATAGGCAGTGGCTTGGATGCCAATTATGCAGTTGACCAAGTTCTTAATATGGGCATAAGAATACAGAGCTTTATCAGAAGAGAGTAGGGGCCTGTTAAAGTGAAATGATAAGCTGCATGATTCAAGGATAAATGATGAGGGTATAATAGGCAAATTTTAAGTTGTTTGAGAAACAGGAGACTAAATTGGGAGGATGGCTTCAGCATCTTGGCACCAGAATCAGTGTAGCAGAAGATGGATAAGGAAATTGTTGCAGCAAGGGTAATTTGCAGAGGCAAATCAGAAAACAAGTTAAAAGGTTAAATCATATAGAGAGCAAGCCAAGGGGCGGTCAATGTAAGGATTGAAAATCCTTACAACCTAAATATGATTGGCACAGTTGGGACAAATACTGGAAACTTCGGACTTTTAGAAAATCTTCAGGAAGTCAAAACAAATCCTCAACCCTGGCTACCTCCCTTTTTAAAAATTCATGATAAATAATGAAATTCAGGTTCTGGGGATTCTGTATTGTAAGTATGGACACCTAGGTAAAGAAAATTGTCAGGAAAGCTTGGAAACAGTTACTTACCTCTCAGGTTCAAACTTGCAACCTTTCTGAACTCAAAGTTCAAAAGAGAATAATAAATCAGTATATGATTAACGAGAACTTACCAAGCTTTTTGAAAGCAAAAAGGTGTCATTATGCCTATGAAGACTACTGAACCAATAGAAACACGTCTTGGGCTTTGAAAACAGCTCCTAACCAATCTGAAACCAACCAGATCAGGATTTACCAATAACAGACCACCAACAGAAATAAGGGTTCCCAACAATCAATCAAATACCCAGAAAGGAAATGATGATGTATGCCATGAATAACAGCATTCACCATGTTTTGATTTTGACTTTGTTGGGCCATTTCAAGGACAAATCTCTTGCTTTTGCATTTGACTCTCAAAATGAACTGGCTTCTGCTTCAGGAAGTATGATTGTTTGGCTTCCTGACTCTGCGCAACTCACTTGCCCCACTTATGCTTGTGGCAAGTGATCCTACTGTCCTGGTAGTGTTTTGTGGTATTAATAACCACTATATATTCCATTTCCATATTCACCAATAAAATTAAGTTCTATTCACATTTTTGTCTTTGTGTCTTCTGTACTTTTGCGCCTCTCTCTAGCCACAACTAGTAGATATTATTCTTCCAGGGCCGCAAGGTAAACACTATTGCCTTCCCTGTCATCTAACCAAGACTTAGTACAAATCCAATCCTAAGGTTAGGATTCCCTGTTGTGTGTCTGTGCCGCGCCTCAGAACATGACAAAAAATGGTGCTCACTACAGGGGCTGTAAGCCCCTTGGTTATCCCTTTTGCATCTACGTTTGAAGGTCCCTTGCCTCCGCCTATTTGGGAGTCAACCTTGCCTGAAATCACCAGCCCTCCTATTGAGGAAGACATTGCCAACCTATCTATTGTCCCTACTGTACTGAACCTTGGGAATGGTCCCCGCTTAGTTGCTTACCCTATGGGTACCCCTGACTTGGAACAAGTCATGGCAGTAGCCCTTGGGATAGCTCAGGACAGGGCCATCCCTTGCCTTCAGTTACAGTTTAGCTGTGCCAAATACTATGAGTTAATTGTGGCCCCTCAGCTTCCACAACATCTCCTCTCAGCAGCTGGCTCCGCTGATCACCTGCTGTCATCCTTTGTACAGCTTGCCTTGGCCCATCACCAGATGGTGTTGGGACTCCACATTCAAGAAATCTCGTCTCTACAAGCAGCTGTTACCCATCATTGGGACCAGTTTGCCACCTACCAACAATGGCTTCATTCCCTGTTCTCCCTGATATCCAACAATAAGTGTGATTTGGTCACCTCTCAAACTCGTTTAGTCAATTCCATTGAGCAAATCCGCCAGTCCATCCCTGAGTACGTTAGGGAGCAACTACATGAGTTTCACCAGTTAGAACAACCCTGGCACACTCAAGTAGACTCCACCCTAAACACTTATCTCTCCAATTTTGAGCGTCTAGTGCAACAGCTCAATGCATTCAGTGTTTATTCCTTTGAGCAATTGCAACAGGTAGCTGACCTTGCCGCCCAAGGTCTAAATGAGCTTGGTGCGGAATTTGATCAAGAAAGGGCTGTCACTGCCGCTGCTATTGCCAAACTTTAGAATCAGGTGAATGAGCTGTCCTCTCCCAAACCTGATGCTCTGCCTTCTCCTCCTGCTGATGATCTGGTGGAAAGAGAGCAGAGAATCTGGGAGGCCATCCAGGAATTAAGTGCTTCCACTTGTAGCCAAGGACGTCCTACTGAAATGCCTCAACCTGATCCCCAGGTCCTTGCACTAACTGCTCAGGTCGCTGAACTACAGCAAGAAGTTGCTGCTTTACGTGAGGTAGTGACAGCTGCTGCTAGTTCATGCGGGGTTAACAAGGAAGATGGATGTTGTACTGGTTTGGATGGGGCTCCTCAAATCCACTGCGCTAGGGAGTTGATTGCCCTAGCTAATGAGGTGGACCATTTGAAACAAGACCAGACTGAGTTGGACAGAGACGTACAGGAGATGAATGAGCTGATTGACTTGGTAAACAACAGGTTTGCCCCTTGCCTATCAGTGGGGCCATCCCTTACTTTGCAACTGGCTGAACTCTCCACAGTTGTCACTACCCAAGGACAACGCCTAGAGGTGACTGAACAACAGACCGCTCTAGCCAACTCTATGGGCGCCAGAACCACCAAGACTCTGAAAACCCTTGAAGAAAGTGTTCAACAACTGTAGGCTAGACAACCCCCCTCCAAATCTGAAGCTGAGTTCTCCCTGCGCATAAATGTACTCAATAGCAACAATGGTGGTCCAACTCCTGAGGCACATTTCAAGCCTACTTTTAAGCAAGTGTTTGATCCTAAAACCTCAACTATTGCAGCCTTCTTAACTATTTACGAGACTGCTATGAGACAAGCATCAGATGAAGTTAAGAAAGAACATATTCTGAATTGCCTACACCGACCTGTCAGGAGGTAGTTGTTCCAGAGCTGCCCTCCATTGAGACCTGGGAGGACATGAAACAACTCTTGATTGACAAGTTTGGTGGTGATCTTAGCCTGGAGGTGAAAAAAGATGCTTTCATGCACATATCCTTCAAGCCCAAAGAGACATTAGCTGAATTTGCTGACAGATTTTACATGGAGGGACAACAGTTAATAACAAGCAGACAATTGACAGCGCATGAAGCATATATGGCCTGCGCCCAGGCCCTCAAGGTGAATCAACTCCTATGCCTCCATTTCAAGGCCCACAAGACTATGCTGTCCTCCATGAAAAGCATAAAAACACTGCTCCAAGATATGCATCTTATCCATTCTGGGGCAGTTGTTCAGGAAAGTTGTGCCGCTTCCAACTCTGGCTCCTCTTCTTGCAGCCCTCTTATCCTCACTATGAATTCCCATACTCCTCCTCAACGTCAGGGTTGCCACAACTGTGGTCAGATAGGCCACCACTCTTGCATCTGCACCAATCCACGGGTTGAAGGAGCTGATCCCAAGGATCAGTTGTGAAAAGAACAGTCAACCTAGAGGCAGAGACGCTCTTGGTTGACAATTCTTCCCAGTCTCCTCATACACTCCTGACTGCTACTGACTCTGAGCCTGCTGATGATGAAGCACCTCCTATCCTCCTCCTGTTCCATGACATTTCTGACGATTCTGATGTGGATGAATCTGATGTGGAAGACCATGATGCATACAGGTATTCTGTTCTTGCCGTCCCTGAGACTATTGCCGTTCCCTACAAGCTACAATCTGGAAAGACTAAAACAACCACCAAGCCCTTGTCTAAGGCCAAAGCAGTTGTCTCCCACCCCTATCTTACTCAGGAAAAACGGTCCCCTGTATTAGTGGAATCATCAGAGGAAGCCGCTGAAGTTGCAGACGCCGTTTTCAAGAATGTATCTGTCTCACTCCCTCTCCCAACTGTATATAAGGAGTTTCTGGGACTACAATGCATGATTGAGAAATGGGACAAGGAACTAGCTGAGGCACAGGATATCTTGGCTGTTCTGCCACCCTTTGGACGCACCACCACCCAAGTAGAGATATCTATCCAAAAGATCAAGATCAAAGCCGTCCTGGATACCAGTTCTCCTGTCAACGTTGTTTCTTCTAAACTGGTGAAGAAACTTAAGCTGGCCCCTGATCTCAGCTACCATCAATCCTATGGCACCACTGGTCTCTCCATGACTTGCGCCATTGGTGCGTACTCTGCCTTACCAATGCAATTTGGTAAACTCCTGTTGGTTGCGTCAGCTGTTGTTCTAGAAAATGAGAGCTATGACTTTTTGGTTGGTACCCAATTCCTTCAGGAATATAATAGGATCATCAACCTAAAGGATGGCTATCTTTCTATCCTAGGGTACAAAGTCCCTCTGATCTTTGAGGAGCCCATCAAAGTTCCTGGTAAACGGTTGAAGACATGTACTCTGGAGTACCCCACTGGGGGTTTCTCCCTAAAATATTGAACCCATTCCACCAACATGAAGTGTCCTCCCATGGCTTGTCTTGCAACTGAGGAAATCCCTCTCATGGCCACGTCTGCTATCATCATCCCCCCAGGCTCTCAGGCTATCATAGACTCACAGATATCATATGAACTACCTGAACAGACTTTCTTAGAGCTGTATTCCCCTCCTTTGCTGGGGCGTAACAAGCCTTATCTTTGTCCTGGAATTCTGGACGTTTCCCACAATGATCTTGTTCAATTACTAGTTGCCAACCTTACTGCGCTTCCTATG
Source organism: Entomophthora muscae (assembly GCA_014839935.2). Taxonomy (NCBI): domain Eukaryota; kingdom Fungi; phylum Entomophthoromycota; class Entomophthoromycetes; order Entomophthorales; family Entomophthoraceae; genus Entomophthora; species Entomophthora muscae. The sequence goes on along the minus strand of QTSX02005931.1, from coordinate 101,285 downwards.
ACTGTATCCAGAGGACAGGTTGTTGGTTACGGAAAGTTGTTAAATGCTCCTGACGTCTTGTCTCTTCACCCTTTTGGAACGTTTCAAGACTTTAACCTACCCAAAGACGAGCCTCAAGTCCTATCTCTGTTCACTGCCCAAGACTTCCCTCAGTTGTCCCTGGTTCAACAGAAAGAGGTGCTTGATTTACTAGACCAGTTCTCAGACATCTTTGCTAAAGATAGTACTGATTATGGGCTAGCCAAAGGTGTGATTCATCAGATTGACACAGGAGATGCTCTCCCCTTTTGTGCCAAGCCATACTGCCACAGTCAAGTGGAAGATGCGCAGGTTTCTAAGGAGCTCAAACAACTGCTAGATGCTGGACTGCTAGCTCCCTCTCAAAGTCCCTGGGCTTCTCCTCTGCTCATCTTAAAGAAAAAGGATGGTGGACACCGGATTGTGATGGACTATCAAAGGTTGAATTCTCTAACCAAGAAAGATTCCTATCTCTTACCACGCATTGATGACGCCCTTCAACGCCTTGGAGGTTCTAAGTTTTTCTCTGCCATGGATTTGGCGTCTGGCTACTGGCAAGTTGACCTCTCTCCTGAAGACTGTCAGAAGGCTGCACTATCACATCAGAAGGATTGTTTGAACCTACTTGCATGCTGCAAGGGCTCTGTAATGCCCCGGCAACTTTCCAGAGGGCCATGGACTCCATCCTGTGTGACTTGAAGTTGTCATGTGTCTTAGTCTATCTAGATGATATAACAGTCTTCAGCGCAACTTTAACTAATCACCTAGCCCATCTTAAAGAGGTGTTCATAAAGATCCAAGAAGCTGGCCTCAAGTTAAAGTCTTCTAAGTGTGCTTTCTTCAAAGAATGCCTTGAATTCCTGGGCCATGAAGTAATCCAAACAGGAATTTGTCCAATGACCAAGAAGGTTGAAGCCATCAACAAAATTCTTCCACCCACCAACCTCCAAGAAGTACAAGTCTTTCTGGGCATGAAGGGTTACTATAGACAATTCATTCCTGATTTTGCTGATACTAGTGAACCCCTGGTCCAACTATTGTGTAATTTCCCCTTCAAATGGACCGCCAGTCAACAGCAAGCCTTTGAGACTCTAAAACAGAAACTCAAAGAAGCACCCATTTTAGTGTACCCTTATTACAATAAAGAATCCATCTTGTATACTGATGCTAGTGACCTTGCTATTGGGGCTATCTTGGCTCAGCTTGACAATGAAGGTGTGGACCACCCTGTAGCCTATATTTCCCGTGTGCTGAATAAGCATGAGAAGAATTATAGTGTTACAGAGAAGGAATGCCTTGCTGTGCTGCATGCAGTCAAACAATTCCGTCACTACGTGTATGGTACCCATTTCACTGTTGTCACTGATCACGCTTTGCTCAAATGGTTACAACAACTTAAGGAGCCTGAAGGACACTTAGCTAGATGGGCTCTCTGCCTGCAAGGTTATGACTTCACTGTGCTCCATTGCCCCAGGATTTAACATCAGAACGCTGACAGGCTATCCCAAATGCCCATCCTTGCCCTACATCCTGCTGAGGCAGACCGCCTGTATGAGCTAATTGGCTACCCTTCTTCCTGGGAAAGTGAGACATAATAGGTTTGACTTGCCTTGACCAAATTGTCTGAAGATACCCTCATACGCAACAACCAACTCTTCAAGAAGGTGCGGGGTCAATATCAGCCATACATGCGTCCCAGTCTTTGTCTCTCTTTGGTGTCACAAGCTCATAAAGAAACTGGCCATGGAGGCATAGCCAAGACCTTTGACTGGCTTCATAAGAATTACTTCTGGGAGAATCTTTGCCTGTTGATCCAAGATGTCATAGCTAGTTGACCATGACTGCCAACTCCAGAGGCCCCAAGCTGCTTCTCACAAGTTCAAATTGGTTCCCCCTCAACACACATTTCATACTGTCAGCATTGATGCTGTAGGTCCTCTCCCCTGCTCACGCTCCCGATGCTGCTTTATCCTGATTGCCGTTGACCACTTCAGCAAGTGGGTAGAAGCTCACCCTACTAAAGACATCACTGCTAAGACTACTGCTGCCTTCCTGCTGCAGGATGTTTTCTACTGCCATGGCTGTCCTCAAGTGCTGTTGTCAGACAACGGAACCAACTTCAATGCCAAACTTGTAACCTCTGTTGTTGAAGCTCTAGGAACTCACCAGTCTTTCTCTGCCTCCTAAAATCCTTCCACTAATGGGGCAGTTGAACGTGCCAACTTGACACTGGTTTCTATCATGAGGAAACTCACCTACTCTGACGCTGCCAATTAGGATCTATACTTACCTGCTGCCCTCTTTGCCTATTGTCTGAGCAGACATTGGGTCACAGGGTATTCCCCCTTTGCCATGTTGTATGGGCGTGAAGCCACTACTCTGTCACTCTTGGGGGTTCCCCTACTCTTCTCTGATAAGGCCATGAACCCTGACAACCACATCAAAGACTTAGTCAACTGCATCATTGATATACAGGCCACTGCCTACACTTCCGCATATAATACTAAGATGCTCAAACTCTCTCCTGACAACGCTGCACGCTCCCCCTTGCCTGAGTTTGCTGTTGGTGACCATGTCCTATACTATCAACACCGTGTGGGTGGGCGCGCGCACAAACTAGAATTCCTATGGATTGGCCCTTTAGAGGTGACTTTCAAACAAGGATCTGAGTACACTGTAAAGCTCCTCTCCAGTGGTTGCCCTTTTGCTTGTGTACACGCCAAGTTTCTCTGTAAGTATCACCCCCCAAAGGCCAATCTAGAGGGGGGCAATGTCGTGAATAACGGCATTCACCATGTTTCAATTTTGCCTTTGTTGGGCCATTTTGAGGACAAATCTCTTGCTTTTGCGTTTGACTCTTGAAATAAACTGGCTTCTGCTTCAGGAAGTATGATTGTTTGGCTTCCTGACTCTGCGCAACTCACTTGCCCCACTCATGCTTGTGGCAAGTGATCCTACCGTCCTGTTAGTGTTTTGTGGTATTCCTAACCACTATATATTCCATTTCCATATTCACCAATAAAATTAAGTTCTATTCACATTTTTGTCTTTGTGTCTTCTGTAATTCTGCGCCTCTTTCTAGCCACAACTAGTAGAGATTATTCTTCCAGGGCCGCAAGGTAAACACTAATGCCTTCCCTGTCATCTAACCAAGACTTAGTACAAATCCAATCCTAAGGTTAGGATTCCCTGTTGTGTGTCTGTGCCGCGCCTCAGAACACGACAATGTAGCCATATTCCCAATCACAAGCCTAGTCCACCCAAGCTATACCCAGGCTAATATGCAGAGCTTCATAATCCTAATCCAAATAGCAGGTTTGGCTGCTGCTAGCTGCATACTGCAGTTTGCTGGGCAGCAGCAAAGCCAAAGTGTCCAACCAGATAGTACTCAAAGGGTAAACAATGCACACCAAATTTCACCTCACAATATTTCATTTTCCCCAGCCAAACTCTAAGTATTTAGTAAGTAGCACTTGTGGATTTCCCCAGTGCTCTGACAACTTCAATTCCTGGATCAATAAATTTGGTTTTCTATATTCTTTACTTAGTAAGTTAGTAGATTCAAAATTAACCTTTAAATGATCTGAAAGCAGAATCTATTTCTGCTTCTGCTCTTTTTAGTTTTATGAGTTCCTGTTGCTGAAGGTCTCAAATTTGATTCTAACATTAGAGCCAAGGAAGCTACTAAATCTTTGGCTTGGGATTATTTGTATACTAAGCACCAGTTTCCTCCCACTTGTGATAAGATAACTCCTCCCCCCTTCCTTGTCTCCTCCTTTGCCTCCCCCAGTGATTTGCCCAGGGGCTCCGTGCTATGTATTAACTTATATGGCTGTATACTATGGATCAACCCGTTTTGCTCCTTTTCTGGGACCTTATAAACTATGGTGATATCAGGTGAACACTTTGATGGTTGGGATTCCTGTAGGGTCTTCTTTGGTGGGCTTTCATGCTTCTGCTATTCTACATTACTTGGGTTCCTTTTTTCCTCAGGAATGGATCCCTGACAGTCAAGGAGATGACTGCAGTTTTAACCATCACAGAGGACAACTTATCAAGGACAGGTGTAAACAGACCCAGTAGAGGAATCATAACTTTAGAGAACTTATTTATTAAAGGGTAATTAAGATATCCAAAAATAATTTTCTAGAGGGGAATGTGGGAGGGTGGGATTTTTTGGCCTCTGATTAGCTGGCAAGAATATTTTTAGCAGTGAGAGGGCCTGCATTGGAATTCAATTTGATGCCATCATAATTCAAAACATTTGGTAACCAGATGGTTGAGCACTGCCATCTCCAAATAGCGTATAACATGTAATTTTCTTGTCATCATTATTTGGGGAGAAATACAGCAGATCCAGATTTTCCAGGGCTATTTGAGCAACCTCAGCTTTGACCCATTTTTTCAATGACGGTGTTTAAGCCATCTATTTCTCTCAAGGGTTTGGTAGCAGTTATTTTCTGGTTTCTGGGTTTACAGGGGCGCACTATCCCTTTCATTTGGTTTTCTACTGTAACAGCCCCCCAAAGCAATGGATTGATGGCCTTGCACTCATAAACTATAGCAAAGGAAGAGTACTCAGTGACACAATGCTTACTGAGACAGTAGGTAAAGAGGGAAGAGGGCAGGTAAGATCCAAATTTTCAGCATCCAAGTAAGTGAGTTTTCTCATGATAGAAACCAGGGTTGAGTTAGCACGCTCTACAGCCCATTAGTGGAAGGATTATAGGGAGCTGAGAAGGATTTATGAGACCCTAAAGCCTTAACAATGGACAAAACCAGCTTGGTATTGAAATCAGAATTGTTGTCTGACAACAACACCTGAAGGCAGCCATGGCAATAGAATACATCCTGCAGCAGGAAGGTGGCGATTGTCTTGGCAGTGATATCCTTAGTAGGGCAAGCTTCTACCCACTTGCTGAAATAATCAACAGCAATCAAGATGAAGCAGCAACCTGAGCAAGATCAGGATAAGGGCCCTACAGCGTCAATACTGGCTGTATGGAAGGTGTGCTGTGGAGGAACTAGCTTGAACTTGTGAGAGGCAGCTCTAGGTTGTTGGAGTCAAAGGTCATGACAACTAGCAATGACATATGGGATCAACAGGTGGATCTTCTACCAGAAGTAGTTCTTTTGGAGCCAGTCATAGGTCTTGACAATGCCTCCATGTCCAATCTTCTTATGAGCTTGAAGCACCAAAAAGAGGCAAATACTAGGGCGTACATAAGGCAGGTATTTATCATGTACCTTTTTGAAGAGCTGATTTTCATAAATAAGGGTATTCTCAGACAGCTTAGCCAAGGAAGTTTGAATCTCTTCAGTCTTGCCCTATCAAGAAGAGAGATACCTGATCAGTTCATATGGTCAATATGCTTCAGCAGGGTGTAGAGAAAGGATAGGCATCCAGGAAAATCCATCAGCGTTTTGGTATTGGATCCCAGGACAGTGTAGTATAGTGAAGTCATAGCTCTGAAGGCGGAGGGCCCATATAGCTAGTCGTCCTTTGGTTCTTTGAGTTGTTGCAGCCACTTGAGTGAGGCGTGATCAGTGACCACAGTGAAGTAGGTGCCATAAATATAATGCCAAAATTGTTTAACTGCATGTAGTACAGCAAGGCATTCCTTCTATGTGACACAGGAAGTATAGGCTATAAGATGATCTACTCCTTCCTCATCTAGTTAGGCAAGGATGACCCCAAAAGCTAGGTTGCTAGCATATGTGTAAAGGATGAATTCCTTATTATAATCAGGATACACCGAGATGGGAGCCTCTTTGAGTTTTTGTTTGAGAGTCTCAAAGGCCTATGGTTGACTGGAAGTCCATTCAAAGGGGACATTGTATAACAGCTGAACCAAAGGTTTACTAGTGTCAGAAAATTCAGAGATAAACTGTCTATAATAGTCCATCATGCCCAAAAAGACTTGCACTTCACAGAGGTTGGTAGGTGAAAGCATTTTGTTGATGGCCTCAACTTTCTTGGTCATAGGTCAGATCCCAGTTTGTGTTACTTCATGGCCCAATAATTCAAGATGTTTCTTGAAGAAAGCACACTTCAATGGCTTTAGTTTAAGGTCAGCCTCTTGAATTTTTAAAAACACCTCTTTGAGATGTGCCAGATGATTGGTAAAGGTAGCACTGAAGACTGTTATGTCATCCAAATACACCAGAATACAAGAGAGCTTCAAGTTGCAGAGAACAGAGTTCATGGCCCGTTGAAAGGTAGCAGGGGCATTGTATAGTCCCTGAGGCATACAGGTAGGCTCAAACAGCCCTTCAGAAGCAATAGGCTCATCTTTTTGCCTATCTTCAGGAGAGAGGTCTACTTGCCAGTAACCAGAAGCCAAAATTCCATGGCCAAAAAGAACTTGGAGCCTCCAAGGCGGCAGAGAGAATCATCAATACCTGGCAAAGGGTAATAATCTTTCTTAGTTAAGGAATTTAACTGTCAATAATCTACCACAGTGTGGTGACCTTCATCTTTCTTCTTCAGTATGAGCAAGGGGGGAGGCCTATGGACTTTGGGAAGGAGCAAGTAACCCAGCGTCCAGAAGTTGTTTGAGTTCCTTAGACACCTGAGCATCTTCTACTCAACTACAGCGGTAAGGTTTAGTGCAAAAGAAGGGAGCATCACCAGTATCAATTTGATGAATGATGCCTTTGACTAGACCATAATCAGTGCTATTTTTATCAAAAATATATGAAAACTGATCTAGCATATCAAGCACCTCCTTCTGTTGAACCAGGGATAGCTGCAGGAAATCTTATGCAGTGAACAGGGATAGGACTTAGGGCTTGTCTTCAGATAAATTAAAATCCTGGAACTTACCAAAGAGATGTAGCAATAGGACATCAGGAGCGTAAAAAACTTTCTATAGCCAACAACCTGACCTCTAGACACATTTATGGGGAGAGCAGTTAAGTTGGCTACCAACAACTGTACAGGGTCTTTGTGAGAAACATCTAAAATCCCTGGGAAGAGATAGGGTTTGTTGCAGCCTAACAAGGGAGGCAAGTACAGCTCCAGAAACATACATTCAGGAAGCTTGTAAGATATCTGAAAGTGCAGGATGGCTTGAGAGACAGGGGGATAATCAAACAGAAGTGGCCAGAAGTGGAATCCCTTCAGACGCAGGACAAGCCATGGGAGGACACTTCATGTTAGACAAATAAGTACAGTACTTCAAGATGAAGAACCAAGTAAGGTACTCTAAGGCACATGTCTTGAGGCGTTTACCATGGACTTTGACAGGTTACTCAAAAATCAGGGAGACTTTGTACCCTATAATAGAGAGATAGCCATATTTTAAATTAATAATCCCATTGTATTCATTAAGGAATTAGGTACTAACTAGAAGATCATAACTCTTGTTATTCAAAACTATAGCAGACAAAGCCAATAGTAGGTTACCAAACCACATATAGAGCAGAATAGGCCCCTATAGCGCAAGTCATAGACAGGCCAGCAGTACCATAATCCTTCTGGTAGTTAAGGCCAGGGGAAAGTGTGACAGTTCACATGTTGGCTGGTTTTGCAGGTGGGGCTAATGTTGAGCAAAAGAAATTCTAGTGGTTTTGGGACAGGTAGAGGCCTAGTAGGTAATATTGGCTACTAGAGGCAGAGAGTGAACCAGCCTAGCAAGTAACATTGACTTCTAGGGGGATGGTTAGGTGTCTCCACACAGTAGATGACATTGGCTACTAGGGGTGGGGATTAGAGCAGCCTAGCAGGTAACATTGGCTGCTAGTGTGTGAGATAGGTGTCTCCACCTAGTAGGTAACATTAGCTACTAGGGATGGGAATGGCTTTTCTCCCCAGAAGGTAACACTAGCTGCTGGGAAAAATGGGTGATGCAGCATAGCAGGTAAAATTAGCTGCTAGTGTTCTGGATAGGTGTCTCCACCCAGTAGGTAACATTGGCTACTAGGGATAGAGAATGGCTCTTCTCCCCAGAAGGTAACATTGGCTTCTGGGAAGAATGGGTTATGCAACCTAGCAGGCAACATTGACTGCTATGGAAGGGAGGATCTGAGATAGCTCTATGTGCTTGTGTGCACTTACAGGAGATATGTGAGTAAGCACTTTCCTAACAGATTGGTAAGGTATCCTTGTCTGTGATTCCCTGGAGGCTTCAGGGAGATCATGAAGCTATCATTGGGGACATGAATATGCTCATAGGCGTTATCAGGGTAGTTGCTTGGTGAAGCAACCACAGAACTTGATAATGATCAGGTCTCTGGGAGGCAACCTTCAGAATTAACTCATACAGAATGGAACATCCTCCATGTTGACAATTCTTAAAAATATTTTTCTTATTTTCAATATTAAAAATTATTTTTTCTTGATCAAATAATTGAAACTAATAATAGAAGCAATGTTTGATTTTTATTTTGAACTTTTAATTGAAATTATAAAAGATGACACAAAAACAAATTTTGAAATTTTCAACATGGAGGATGTTCCATTTTGTATGAGTTAATTCTGGAGGTTGTCCTCTGAGAAGTAAATTTGGTTACTTTGCACCTGAAAGCTCAGACTTAACCACCTGAGTGAGTAAAGACAACTGCAAAGACATGAGGATTGTCTGTGATTGAATAGCCCAAGTGGAGGTCACTTGCAGGGGCCCAGTCAAATGACAATAGTCTTTTAGAATTATTGCCTGAGTCTGAGGTATTGATAACAGGGACTGAAAATGGAACTAAATAGGTTCATAGTGTAAGATCACAGTGTAGACTAGTTGAAGGACTGGAGGATTTTTATGAGGAATAGAACCTGAGGGGTCCATAGTGAGTAATCTTTGAAGAACTGGAAGGTCATGGAAAGGACTAGCTGGAAAACTGAAAGTTGGTTGATAAGTACCAGCAGAAGTAGATGAAGGAGCAAGAATGCTGAATTTTGACTGCTGGAATTAGGATTGATAATAAGAAAGAAGCAGACAAAAGAATTGAGTAATCTGCCAAAAGATATGATAAAAAGATTGAGATTAAATCAAATAGAGAAATAAGTAGAGAACAGAAAATAGTTTACAGAAAATAGACTGTAAATTTATTAGGAATCAATTGAATAAGAAGGAGCAAAGTGACCAGAAACAGGACAGTGAAACTATTAGGACAAATGCTGGAGTTTTGGCAAAATGATTAAGTAAGGCAAGAAGCAAGTAGCAGGCAAGTTCAAATGGCCAAAATGTTGAGAAAACGTATAGGAACTCAGAAAACATTGAAAAAATTAGGGTTCAAAAATTCCCTAAGTAAAACATAATTGGAAGCGCTCAAGTTTGCCTGGAAAAATATGATGGGAATCAAAGCAAAATTGTTTAAAACATGGAGCAGGTGTTTATCCGGAGCAAGACAACACCAGGTTTTAACCATGGTCAAGAACAAGTTATTTGGGCAAACTTTTTGGCAAAAAATTTCAATCTAGGAGTCTGATTGGATGCAGGTCAGGGATGTTTTATCACTGTTTTAAGGGCTTTAACTGAAAGGATTAAGCCTAAAAAAGAGGGAGTGAAGCAGAAAAAGCTGGGTTTCAATTGGATGAAGTAAGTTAAAAGGCTTAATAAATTATAGAGCAGAAAAAACTGGATAGTTTAAGCCTTGAAAACCAGAGATCTGAGAGAAACAAGGACTGAAATAAGGGGCTATAAAAGGGGGATCAATCTGAGGCCTTTCAGGGACTGGATCAAGTGAAATATCAAGGCCAATAAAGCTATACAGAGAGCTGGAGACCAAGATAAAGGTATGGGAGCCCAAGAGAAAGGAGCCAGAGCCTAAGATAAAGGAGCTGGAGCCTAGGATAAAAAGAAGGAAACCAAGAAAGGGGAAGGAGTCCACAACTAAGGTGCAAGAGCCCAAGACCAAGTACAAGGAATCCAAGAGATTGTTAGTGAACTCCAATTATTGACACATCAATTATTTTCCTGACTCCAGGGCCCTTTACCAAAAGATTTCTAAGGGGATTGTTCTTCTAAGAGTGAATGAAATCCAATTTTGACCCCTATACATATTTCTGAGATACATTGTCCCCTACTAGAGAATGACAACTCCTTCCAGACAGTCCCTGGCTATGACCCAGGACACACATTGGGGACTGATGAGCAGTGTTGTGAAGGCCGCCGTTCACAATGTTTTGATTTTGCCTTTGTTGGGGGTTTCAAAGACAAATTTTTCTATTTTGCTTTTGCCCTTTGAAATGAGTCTGATTCCAGACTAGGGAATTCACTTGTTTGGTTTCCTAATTCTGCGCAACTCACTTGCCCCACTAATGCTGGTGGCAAGTGATCCTACTGTCCTGATGCTTTTTTGTGGTATTTCCAACCACTATATATTACATTTTATTTCTACCAATAAAAATTAAGTTCTATTCACATCTTTGTCTTTGTGTCTCCAAGTACGTTGGCGCCTCTCTCTAGCCACAACTAGCAGAGATTATTCATACAGGGCCCCAAGGTAATTTCATAGCCTTCCCTGCCATTTAACCATGACTTAGTATGAATCCAATTCTATGGTTAAGATTCCCTGTTGTGTATATGTGCTGCGCCTCAGAACACAACAAAAATGGTGCTCACTACAGGGACTGTAAGCCCCTTGGTTATCCCTTTTGCAACTACATTTTCAGGTTTTTCACCTCTTCCTATACAAGAGCCAACTTCACCTCAAATTACATTCCTCATATCAAGGAAGACATCACAGACCCACCTATTGTCCCTACTGTGCTGAACCTTGGGAATGGTCCCTGCCTAGTGGCCTACCCTTTGGGTACCCCTGACTTGGAACAAGTCATGGCAGTAGCCCTTGGGATAGCCTGTGATGGGGCCATCCCTTGCCTCCAGCTTCAGTTCAGTCAAGCAGAATACTACAAATTGATTGTGGCTCCACAATTCCCTCAGCATCTTCTCTCAGCAACTGGCTCTGCTGACCACCTGTTGTCTTCCTTTTTGCAACTTGCCTTAGCCCATCACCAGATTGTATTGGGACTTCACATCCAAGAAATTTTGTCTCTGCAAGCAGCTGTCACTCATCACTGGGATCAGTTTGCTGCTTACCAGAAGTGGGTTCATTCCTTGTTTTCCTTGGTATCCAATAACCAACGTAACTCTGTTACTTCCCAAACTTGCTTGGTTAATTCTATAGAGCAAATGCGCCAGTCTATACCTGAGTACGTCAGGGAGTGTCTACACATATTTCACCAGTTGGAACAGCCCTGGAAAACCTAAGTAAATTCCACCTTGAACGCCTATCTCACCAATTTCAAACAACTTGTACAACAGCTCAATGCATTCGGAGCTTACTCCTACAATCAAAGACAACAAGTGGAAAACCTTGCTGCTAGAGGCCTCAGCAAGCTCACTGAAGAATTTGATTGAGAAAGGGCTACTACTGCTGATGCCATTGTCAAGCTCTAAACTCAAGTGAATGAGTTGTCTACACCCAAGCCAGATGCCCCTCCTTCCACCCATCTGATGATCTGATGGATAGAGAGCAGAAATTGTGGAACTCTATTTGAGAGTTACATGTCTCCACTTGCAGTCAGGGACGTCCAACAGAGCCACTTAAACCTGATCTGCAGGTGCTTGCCTTAACAACTCAGGTTACTGAGCTACAGCAAGAAGTTGCCACCCTACGTGAGATTGTGGCAATTGCCGCTAGCCCAGTTGAGGTCATCAACAAAGATGGCTGTTGCCCTGGCCTGCTTGGAAATCCTTGAATTCATTGTGCTAGAGAGTTGATTGCTCTAGCCAATGAAGTGGACCACTTGAAGCAGGATCACTCCAGTCTTGACAAGGATGTCCAAGAAATGAGTGAGTTAATTGACTCAGTAAACAACAGGTTTGCTCCTTGCCTATCAGTGGGACTTTCTATGAACTCCTGTTTTGCTGAGCTTTCTACTATGGTAACCACGCATGGTCAACAATTAGATGTTACTGAACAACAGACTGATATGGCCAGCCAGCCAGGTACCTGGTCCTCTGAGACATTGACCACTATTGAAGAGAGTGCCCGTCAACTGTGGGCACAACAACCCCCTCTGAATCCAAAGCTGAATTATTTCCATGTATCAATGTGCTAGATAGTAACAATGGTGGCCCTACTCTTGAGACTCCCTTAAAACCTTCTTTCAAACAAGTTTTTGACCCCAAAACGTCCACTATAGCGCTGTTCCTGACCATCTACAAGACTTCCATGAAAAGGGCCTCAGATGATGTTAAAAAAGAGCACAATTTAACCTGCTTGCACCCAACCTGTCAGGAGATGATAGTGCCAGAGCTGCCCAAAATTGAGACGTGGGAAGAGATGAAACGGCTTTTGTTTGATGAGTTTGGTGGCAACCTTAGTTTGGAAGTGAAAAAAATTGCTTTAATGCACATCAACTTCAAACCCAAAGAGACATTGTACAAGTTTGCAGACATGTTATATATGGAAGGACAACAATTGATAACTAGTAGACATTTGGCTGGACATGAGGCTTACATGGCTTGCGCTCAAGCTCTCAAAGTCAATCAACTTCTGTGCCTCCATTTAAAAGATCACAAAGCCATTCTCTCCTCAATGAAGAGCATAAAAAAGTTGCTGCAGGATATGCACTTGACCCGTTCTGGAGCTGTTGTATGTGAGAATTGAGCTGATTCTAACTCTGGTTCTTTTTCCCATGGCCCCTGCATCCTCACTATGAACCCTCAGAACCTTCCTAGGAGTCAAAGTTGCTATAACTGCAGCCAGATAGGTCACTACTCTTGAGTCTGTACCAACCCTTGGTTTAAAGGAGCTGATCCCAAGGAACAGGCAGGAAAAGAACAGTCAACCTAGAGATGGAGACGCTCTTGGTTGATAATACTTCCCAGTATTCTCCAATTCTCCCATCCATAACAGACTCTGAGCCAGCTGACACTGAAGCTCCCCTCATTCTGCTGCTGTTCCATGATATCTATGACAATTCTGACATGGATGATTCTGACATTGACAATTCTGAAGCCTATAATTATTCAGTTCTTGCAGTTCCCAAGACCATTGCAGTTCCTTACAAACTAAGCTCTGGGAAGACTAAAACAACTGCCAAGCCCCTACCCAAAGCCAAGGAGGTTGTCTCTTGTCCATACATCACACAAGCTAAGAGGTCACTGTACTTGTAGAATATTCCAAAGAAGCAGCTAAAGTAGCTGATGCTGTTTTCAGGATTTTTTTAGTATTGCTTCCCCTTCAGACTGTCTTTAAGGAGTTTCCAGGTTTAAGATACATGATAAAAAATAGGATAAAAACTAGCAGAGGCCCAAGACATCCTGGCTGTCTTCCATCTCTTTGGTTGTACTACCACTTTTATGGAAATATCTATCCAAAAAGTGAAGATTAAGGCTGTCTTAGACACACAGTCTCCTATTAATGTTGTCTCTTTGAAGCTTGTCAAGAAGCTTAAACTTGCCCCAACCTTAACTATCACCAGTCTTATGGTACAGATGGACTATCCATGACTTGCGCTATAGTGGCCTATTCTGCTCTCCCTATGTGGTTTGGCAAGCTTCTCTTAGCTGCACCTGCCTTAGTCCTGGAGAACAAGAGTTACAATCTTTTAGTTGGTACCCAATTCCTTAGAGAGTACAATGGAATCATCAACTTGAAAGACAGCTATCTCTCTATTCTTGGGTATTTTGTCCCATTAATTAGTGAAGAGCCTGTCAAAGTTCCTGGGAAGCGCCTCAAGACATGTACCTTAGAATACCCATACTGGGTTCTTCACTCTAAAGTACTGTACCCACTTGTCCAACATGAAGTGCCCTCCTATAGCATGCCTTGCGTCCAATGGGATCCCATTCCTTGCCACCTCCTCTGTGACCATTCCCCCTGGCTCTCAAGCCATCTTGGACTCTCAGATATCATACAATTTTCATGAAATCACATTCTTAGAGCTGTAGTCTCTTCCCTTGCTAGGTTGTAACAAACCCTGCCTCTTCCCAGGGATCCTAGACGTCTCTCACAAAGATCCTGTACAGTTGTTGGTAGCCAACTTAACTGCTCTCCCCATAAATGTGTCTAGAGGTCAGGTTGTTGGCTATAGAAAGTTTTTTACGCTCCTGATGTCCTATTGCTACATCTCTTTGGTAAGTTCCAGGATTTTAATTTATCTGAAGACAAGCCCTAAGTCCTATCCCTGTTCACTGCATAAGATTTCCTGCAGCTATCCCTGGTTCAACAGAAGGAGGTGCTTGATATGCTAGATCAGTTTTCATATATTTTTGATAAAAATAGCACTGATTATGGTCTAGTCAAAGGCATCATTCATCAAATTGATACTGGTGATGCTCCCTTCTTTTGCACTAAACCTTACCGCTGTAGTTGAGTAGAAGATGCTCAGGTGTCTAAGGAACTCAAACAACTTCTGGACGCTGGGTTACTTGCTCCTTCCCAAAGTCCATAGGCCTCCCCCTTGCTCATACTGAAGAAGAAAGATGAAGGTCACCACACTGTGGTAGATTATTGACAGTTAAATTCCTTAACTAAGAAAGATTATTACCCTTTGCCAGGTATTGATGATGCTCTCTGCCGCCTTGGAGGCTCCAAGTTCTTTTTGGCCATGGAATTTTGGCTTCTGGTTACTGGCAAGTAGACCTCTCTCCTAAAGATAGGCAAAAAGATGAGCCTATTGCTTCTGAAGGGCTGTTTGAGCCTACCTGTATGCCTCAGGGACTATACAATGCCCCTGCTACCTTTCAACGGGCCATGAACTCTGTTCTCTGCAACTTGAAGCTCTCTTGTATTCTGGTGTATTTGGATGACATAACAGTCTTCAGTGCTACCTTTACCAATCATCTGGCACATCTCAAAGAGGTGTTTTTAAAAATTCAAGAGGCTGACCTTAAACTAAAGCCATTGAAGTGTGCTTTCTTCAAGAAACATCTTGAATTATTGGGCCATGAAGTAACACAAACTGGGATCTGACCTATGACCAAGAAAGTTGAGGCCATCAACAAAATGCTTTCACCTACCAACCTCTGTGAAGTGCAAGTCTTTTTGGGCATGATGGACTATTATAGACAGTTTATCTCTGAATTTTCTGACACTAGTAAACCTTTGGTTCAGCTGTTATACAATGTCCCCTTTGAATGGACTTCCAGTCAACCATAGGCTTTTGAGACTCTCAAACAAAAACTCAAAGAGGCTCCCATCTTGGTGTATCCTGATTATAATAAGGAATTCATCCTTTACACATATGCTAGCAACCTAGCTTTTGGGGCCATCCTTGCCTAACTAGATGAGGAAGGAGTAGATCATCTTATAGCCTATACTTCCTGTGTCACATAGAAGGAATGCCTTGCTGTACTACATGCAGTTAAACAATTTTGGCATTATATTTATGGCACCTACTTCACTGTGGTCACTGATCACGCCTCACTCAAGTGGCTGCAACAACTCAAAGAACCAAAGGACGACTAGCTATATGGGCCCTCCGCCTTCAGAGCTATGACTTCACTATACTACACTGTCCTGGGATCCAATACCAAAACGCTGATGGATTTTCCTGGATGCCTATCCTTTCTCTACACCCTGCTGAAGCATATTGACCATATGAACTGATCAGGTATCTCTCTTCTTGATAGGGCAAGACTGAAGAGATTCAAACTTCCTTGGCTAAGCTGTCTGAGAATACCCTTATTTATGAAAATCAGCTCTTCAAAAAGGTACATGATAAATACCTGCCTTATGTACGCCCTAGTATTTGCCTCTTTTTGGTGCTTCAAGCTCATAAGAAAATTGGACATGGAGGCATTGTCAAGACCTATGACTGGCTACAGAAAAACTACTTCTGGGAGAACCTCTGTCTGTTAATCCCAGATGTCATTGCTAGCTGTCATGACCTTTGACTCTAACAACCTAGAGCTGCCTCTCACAAGTTCAAGCTAGTCCCTCCACAGCACACCTTCCATACAGCCAGTATTGACGCTGTAAAGTCCTTACCCTGCTCTTGCTCAGGTTGCCGCTTCATCCTGATTTCTGTTGATTATTTCAGCAAGTGGGTAGAAGCTTGCCCTACTAAGGATATCACTGCTAAGACAACCACCGCCTTCCTGCTGCAGGATGTATTCTATTGCCATGGCTGCCCTCAGGTGTTGTTTTCAGGCAATGGGACTAATTTCAATGCCAAGCTGATGAATTCCGTTGTTGAAGCTCTTGGGGTCTCATCAGTCTTTCTCTGCCCCCTATAACCCCTCTACCAATTGGGCAGTTGAGCGTGCAAATTTGACTCTGGTTTCTATCCTGAGAAAACTCACTTACTCTGACGCTGCCAACTGAGATATATACTATCTTGCTTTTCTTTTTGGCTATTGTATCAGCAAACACTGTGCCACTGGGTATTCCCCCTTTTCTATGCTGTATGGACGCAAGGTCACCACTCTGTTGCCCCTGGAGCCCCCTACTCCCCTCTGATAAGGTCATGGACCCTGACACCCACATCAAAGACTTCGTCAAACGCATAATTGACATACATGTTACTGCTTAAACCTCTTTGTATATGAACAAGATGCTAGAGCTCTCCCCTAAAAATTCCAGACGCTCTCTCTTGCCTGAATTTAAGATTGGAGACCATGTCCTTTACTATCATCATAGAGTAGGAGGACATGCTCACAAGCTAGATACATTGTGGGTTGGACCTCTGGAAGTCACCTTCAAACAAGGATCAGAGTACACTTTAAAACTGCTTTCTAGTGGTGGTCTGTTTGCCCAAGTGCATGCCAGGTTTCTCTGCAAGTAATACCCTCTAAGGCCAATCTAGAAGGGGGCAATGTGAGAGAGGGGGCTAAACTAACTAAGTTTGGCTCTATCCTGGAAGAATAATCTACCAGGACACTATCCAGTGCAAGACTGGTATGGCCACTTGAAGGGACGTCCATAGAGAGGACACAGCAGATAGTCAGGGGAAATATGAGTCCAAACCCATCAAAATCATTCCACCAAGCAACCAGGAAGCACACTTGGGAGCAGACTCTTGGGTACCCAAACCTTCTTTTTGGAACTGGACAATTGGGTCCTCAGAGGGGAGGGCATCAGGCGGGCCAAACCTGGGGGCATTGAAGGGGCTGGTTTGAGGGTGTTGTGTTTGGCTCCTGGGGACAACATCTAGGAGGACATGGCGGGAAATCTTTATAATAAAAGATTTGTAGTTTGAAGCTAGCCTTGGGTTAGCCTTCAGGGCAAAAATTAAGGGCACATACCTTAATTTCTTGGAATACAAGATGAAGAATTCCTTTTGGCAAAAAGGAAAGGAAAAAGCTTGAAGAATATTAGAGCCAACACAAATATGGATAAACTTGTCTTTATTAGGAGAAATGATTCTACTTAAATAGTAGACAAGGGTCAATGATCACTCATTAGGTAGACAGAGTGGCAGAAGGGGTCACGTTAGGATGAGGTCATACCAGGATCAGACAAGGATAGGTATGATATTCTGGAATGGGTGGAATTCCCAAAATTGAAAGCAAAACCAACCAAATCTTTGCACATATCATTATTTGAAGGCCATATTGAAATAGCATTAATGGCGCAATTTCCAACATCTCCCCCCTCAAGATTGGACACAGGGAGTTGATATTTGCAGAGGAATTTGGAGTAACTCAAGCAAAGAGGCGGCCGGAGGACAGCAGCTTCACAGTATACTTGACACCCTTCTTGTAGGTGACTTCACAAGGTCAACCCAGAGGGAGTCTAGCTTATGAGCACAGCCTCCAGTAAAATTTTGATAATATAGGACTAGGTCACCCACTTGGTACTCAGGGAGGGGGGCTCTGGAAGCATTAGAAGGCGAGAGTTCTAAGGCTTTGACTTTGTAAGCAGTAGAATAGGTGGTAGCTTGGATGTTGATGATATGATTAGTCAAGTTTTTGACATGAGCTTCAGGATTGGCAGAGGCGTTAACCTCAATCAACAGGGGTCCCAAGATTGGGGGGTAGTGTCTTCCTGTCCATAAAGCATGGCAAATGGGTCTGGCCAGTCACTTGATGTCTGCTGAGTTTATATGCAAAGAGAGCAGCAGGGAGGAACATATCCCAGTTAGCGGCATCTGAGAGGGTAAGATTCCTCATGATGAGCACAAGGGTGGAGTTTGCTTGTTCCACAGTTCCGTTGGTTGATGGGTTATACAGGCAGAGAAGGATTGATGTGTACCCATAGCTTCCATGAAAACCATTATGATGAGAGCATTAAAGTTGGAGCCATTAACAGAAAGCAAGAATTGAGGGCAACCATGATGGTAGAAGATATCTTGCAATAAGAAGTTAGCAGTGGTCTTGGCAGTTATACCTTTTGTGGCTCTGGCTTCAACCCACTTGCTAAAATGGTCTACAGCTATTAAGATAAACCAACACCCAGACCTAGAACAAGGGAGAGGCCCAACATCATCAATACTCACAGTGTGGAAGACATGCTTAGGGGGGATGAGCTTGAATTGGTGTTGGGAAGGGCAAGAGCGTTGGAGTTGACACAAATGATAGGAGGCAAGGAAGTCAGGAATTAGGAGGCGCATATTCTCCCAGTGGAAGTTCTTGCATAGCCAGTCAAGGGTTTGGGCTATACCCCATGTCCAGTGTCAATGTGAGCTTGGAGGATGATGGACACCCTCATGCTGGGACAGACGTAGGGTAGATAAGCGTTGTTAAATCTTTTGGAGAGTTGTCTATCTTGAATCACAGTATCCTTTGATAGGGCTTGCAGTGCCAAACAAATGTCTTCTGGCTCAGTGGTCCAGGAGTCAGGATACCCTATCAACTTGTATAGGCAATCAGTGTCCACAAGATGGATGGCTAATATGGGCATCCTTGACAGACCATCAGCATTTTGATGTTGCGCACCAGGACAATGTACTACGGTGAAATCATATCCTTGCAGGTGTAAGGCCCAACGGGCTAGTCA
The DNA here is from genome assembly GCA_014839935.2 of Entomophthora muscae. Taxonomy (NCBI): domain Eukaryota; kingdom Fungi; phylum Entomophthoromycota; class Entomophthoromycetes; order Entomophthorales; family Entomophthoraceae; genus Entomophthora; species Entomophthora muscae. The sequence goes on along the minus strand of QTSX02005931.1, from coordinate 82,376 downwards.
ACCTTTGGGCTCCTTTAATTGCTGCAGCTACTTAAGGGATGAGTGGTCTGTAACTACTGTCAAGTGAGTCCTGTAAATGTAGTGCTGGAACTTTTTTACTGCATGAAGAACAGCTAGGCATTCTTTTTCTGTGACACTATAGTTCTTCTTGTGTTTGTTGAGGACTTGTGAAGAATAGGCCACAGGTTGGTCTTTGCCTTCATCATCAAGCTGGGCTAAGATAGTACCCACAGCTACTCCACTAGCGTTGGTTTACAAGATGAACTCCTTATTGTAACCAGGGTAGACTAGGATGAGAGCCTCCTTGAGTTTGGCTTTCAGCGCTTCAAAAGATTGTTGTTGGCTGTCAGTCCACTCAAAGGGTACATTGTAAAAGAGCTGGATGAGGGGTTCACTTAGTTCAGCAAAATCAGGGATGAATTTTCAATAGTGCCCCATCATACCAAGAAAGACTTGGACCTCTTGTAGGTTTAAGGGGGCTGCATCTTGTCAATGTCTTCCACCTTATTATTCATAGGGCGTATTCCAGTTTGGGTGACCTCGTGGCCCAAGAATTCAAGTTGTTCCTTGAAGAAGGAGCATTTAGAAGGTTTGAGTTTTAAGTCTGACTCCCAAATTTTGATGAAGACAGCTTTGAGGTGTTCCAAACGGTTGGTAAAGGTGAAGCTGAACACAGTAATATTTTCAAGGTATAAGAGAACGCAGGAGAGTTTCAGATCTCATAAGATGGAGTCCATAGCCCGTTGAAATGTAGCTGGGGTATTGCAGAGTCCTTGGGGCATACAAGTGGGCTCATAAATACCTTCTGAAGTGATAAGCACAGCCTTCTCTCTATCTTCAGGAGAAAATTTGACCTTCCAGTATCCTTATGCTAGATCCATAGTGGAGAAAAGCTTCAATCCCCCTAATTGTCTAAGAGCATCATCAATTCTAGGCAGAGGATAAGAGTCCTTTTTGGTGAGCAAGTTTAGGTGGCGGTAATCCATCACAATGTGGTGGCTTCCATTCTTCTTTTTTAGGATCAACTAATGGGAAGGCCCAAGGGCTCTGAGAGGGAGCTAGGAGTTCAGCATCTAAGGGCTGTTTAAGCTCCTTAGAGACCTGGGCATCATCTACCCTGCTGCAGCAGTAAGGTTTGGCACAAAAGGGCAGGGCATCACCCGTATCTATCTGGTGGATAACCCCCTTTGCTAGACCATAGTTAGTGGGTCCAGGGGCAAAGATATCCTTAAACTTGTCTAGAAGTTCCAGAAAATCTTTTTGTTGAATGAATTACAGTTGAGGGAAGTCTGCAGTGGTGAGCAGGGAGAGAAACTGAGGGTCTCCTTCAGGCAAGTTGAAATCACTAAACGTTCCAAAGGGGTAGAGGGATGCCACTTGCTCTGAACCTGATATGCAACCATGCCCAAAAACCTGGCCCTTGGTCACTTGCATATGTAGGGCAGTCAGGTTAGCCAACAACAGCTGCACAGGCTCCCTATGAGTCCTGTCCAAAATCCCAGGGCATAACCAAGGCTCTTTACGGCTTAAGGAAACAGGTGAATATAGCTCCAGAAAGGATTTTTGGGTAGTTTGTAGGATATCTGGGAGTCTATAATCACTTGATAGCCAGGCAGGATGGTGATAGCTGCAGGGGCAAGAAGAGGCACACCTTCCTCTGCAGGACAGGAAGGAGGAGGGGAACACATATTGGAAGAATGAGTCCTGTACTTTAGTAGGAAGATACTTGTGGGGTGCTTGAGCACACAAATCTAAAGACATTTACCTGGGAGATGCAGGGGTTCTTCAAAGATTAGAGGGATCTCATACCCTAAGAGCAATAGGTATCTATCTTGAAGGTCCACAATCCCATTGTACTATTGAAGGAATTGTGTACCAACCAGGAGATTGTAGCTTTTGTTTTCTAGGACAACAGCAGGGGATGCAATAAGAAGATTCCCAAACCTCATTGGCAGGGCGGAATAGGCACCAATAGCTTGGGTTTGGGCCATGCCAGCTGTATCATATGACTGAGTGTAGTTAAGGTTGGGGGCCAGTTTAAGCTTCTTGATTAGCTTGGAAAATACCATATTGACTGGAGAGCTCGTGTCCAAGATTGCCTTGATTTTAACCTTTTGGATTGATACTTCCACACAGGTAGTATCTTTACCAAAGGGGGGAAAGACAGCCAAAACGTCCTGAGAAGCTTCCAATTCATTCTCCTATTTGGATAACATGTGGTATAAGGCAGGAATTTCCTTATACACAGTCTGCAAGGGGAGAGATACAGTCACATTCTGAAAGAGAGCTTCTGCTAGCTCAGCAGCCTCTTCAGAAGAGTCAACCAAGATGGGAGGTTGATGGGCTTGAGCTAAGTAAGGACAAGCCACTATGGCCTTAGCTTCACTCAAAGATGGGGAGTTTTAGTTGTGGTTTTCCCTGAACGTAGCTTTTAAGGGATGAAAACTGTCTCTGGGACTACCAGCAAAGTGTAGCCATAACCATCAGACTCATTGCAGTCAGAATCTTTGGGTTCAGAATCACTGGAGAGGTTATGGAACAAGTGAAGGATAGTTGGGCCAGCCAAGGGGGAAGACTCCTCGTCAGAAGGGGGATCAGGAGGAGACAGGGGAGATTGGTCAGCAGAGAGTGTCTTCACTTCTAAGCTGACCTCTCTTTTCCCACCTGCTCTTTTAGGTTGCAACCCTCTACCCAAGGGTTAGTGCAGGTATGTGAGTGGTGTCCTATTTGACCACAGTTATGACATCCTTGTCTCTTAGACTGCCCTTTGAGCCTAGGGTCATAATGCACAGAGTACGTGAGGCAGTTCCTGCATTGTTGGCCTTATTTTTGCGCACTACGGTACCCCCATGGGTCAAGTGCATGTCTTGAAAGAGGGTCTTGATACTCTTCATTGAAGTAAGGGAAGCTTTGTGTGCCTTGAAGTGCAGACATAGGAGTTGGTTCACCTTCAAAGCATTTGAGTATGCTGTGTACGCTTCCCAGGGAGTCAGCTATTAACTGGTGATTAAATTTTGTCCTGCAATGTAGAAACAATTGGCAAATTCAGCCAGGGTCTCTTTGGGTTTGAAGGCAATGTGCATAAACACATTCTTATTGACTTCAAAGCTGAGATCTCCTCTGAATTTATCAATTAAGAGTTGCTTCATGTCCTCCCAAGTGACAATAGAAGGGAGTTTGGGGACCACAAATTCTTGGCACGTGGGATGCAGAAAGGTAAGAATATGTCCAATCTTAAGTTCATTAGTTTCCCTACGCATTGCAGTCTTGTAAATTGTCAGAAAGGCAGCATTGTAGAGGGTTTAGGGTCAAATATCTGTTTGAATAAAGGCTTATAATTGGGCTCAATAGACAATGAGGTAGATTGACTGTTGTCACCTGGGTTGAGGACTTTAATGTGGGGATCACACTCAAACTCAGATTCAGCAGCAGGTTGTCTAGCCCAGAGGAGTTGAAGGCTCTCCTCTAGGGTATCCAAGGTAGAGCTGTTTTGCCCACTAATATCTCTAGCAGTAGCGGCAGCAGCTCAGAATTAATCAATCTTAATCTGTTGCACCAATAGGGTGCTAGCAATCCCATTGAGGCAAGTGGTCAGGGAAGTGGTTTAAGCAACCAAAGAGATAACCTGTCCATTCATTGTCTCAGTCAAGCAAGAGAGGTTTTGTACCTCTCTTTTCAATGCGTCCTGCCTATCAGCAACATTGTTTGTTACTTCCACTAGATGATCCAGGGCAAGAGCACAGTTGACCCGGTATTGGCCTTCCAAGCCAGGGCAACAACTATGATTGCCATGAGCAGGAGTACTAGTGACCTCAGATTACTCTTCACCATCAGACTCAGAGGACAAATCATCAGGATTAGAGAGGCGTTGTCTCAAGTACTCAATTTCTCCTCACAAGGTAGCTACTTGGTTGGTGAGTGAGGCAATGCAAGAGTCAGGAATAGGTTCTAATGGAGGAGGGTTCTGAACAGAAGATTGAAGTCAAGTAGTAGCTTTGAGCTCAGCTATGGCTTCCCATACCTTGGTTACAAAGCCAGATAGGAACTCAATGAGAGGAGCGGGAGGTGTCACTTTGATGGATGCCACTCTATCATCCATGTAATTTTGTACTTGATATAGAGTGTCACCTAGTGCAGCCTTATCCAGTCCATAGTGGTGTTGTAGGTGGTGGCCCCAGGTAGCAACATGAGTCCCAACCAGTTCAAGCTGGGAATTAATATTCTCCCAAAATTGGGTGAGTTTGGTAACCAGAGTCTCAAAGTCCTGACAATGCTTTAGAAGAGAGGCCTCAATTTGACCACGCCACGTTGCTTGATGCTCATCCAATTTGCACACCCAATCCTTGATATACCCAGGGGCAAGGAGAAAAGGGAATTCAGTGATGAGGTTAGGTACTTCTGGGAGGCCAGCGAGTCACGCAGGTTATTCAAAATACACGCAAAGAGGCTGTGGGACAATTCTTGATATGCCATATTTTAAGCATGATTGTTTGAGACAGCAGTGGCTACAGCATTTAAAAGCTGGTTCTGGGATTCTAACGCAAGTTTATGGTAAACCAGGGTGGGTTGGATAAACCAGCCAACTAACACACCAACAGTATCCATAGAATTCATCAGCGCGGGGGGAGACCAAAGTCCAAGAGGAAGGAGTACAGGTCTTTGGAAGCGTACCTGGGACAGAGACCAGGGATAGTGTGCATTTTCATAGTGCCTGAGTGGAGGAGAGAGCGGGCATCAGCAGGAGCTTGCTTGTAGTTGAGAGAGAAAGCTGGAAGGGGGCCCACACGGGCCCAGGGAACAGCACCAGTACCATGGGAGTTAAAGGGGCATCAGTGATGTCTTCTTCTGGAGGAGAACTAGAAACTTTAGGTTGTTTGGGTACTATAGAAACAAAGGGAGAAGGACCAGAGAATGCACATGAAAACATGATAACCAAGGGGCTTGCAGCCTCTGTAGTGAGCACTATTTTGTTGTGTTTGGCTCTTGGGGACAACATCCAGGAGGACACAGCAGGAAATCTTTATAACAAAATATTTGAGGTTCAAAGCTAGCCTTGGGTTAGCCTTCAGGCAAAATTAAGGACACATACCTTAATTTTCTGGAATACAAGATGAAAAATTCCTTTTGGCAAAAAGGAAAGGAAAAAGATTGAAGAATATTAAAGCCAACACAAATGTGAATAAACTTGTCTTTATTAGGAGAAATGATTCTACTTAAATACTAGACAAGGGTCAATGATCACTCATTAGGTAGACAGAGTGGCAGAAGGGGTCACGTTGGGATGAAGTCATACCAGGATCAGACAAGGGTAGGTATGATATTCCAGAATGGGTGGATATTGAACCAGACCCATTTTCAGAAGGGGAGGAATTCCGGAAATCAAAAGCAAAACTAACCAAATCTTTGCACATATCATTATTTGAAGGCCATATTGAAATAGCATTAATGGCGCAATTTCTGACAGAGGGCAGGAAACTCAAGGTTATTGCAGGTAAGACTTCTCACGACATTTTCACTGGTGGCAAGGATATCCCTGGCTTGTCTGGGGATGTCCTCAAATATGTGCATGAACTGATCAGGGTTGGCACCAACATGGTGAAATTAATGGGAAATACAACCAAAAGATCTGGGGAGGTACACCATATCATCACCAAGGCAGGTGCCAGGGTGAAAATAACAAATTCAACAAAGGGCACCAACATTTATATTGGGTCTAAAATAAAACCCAGTAAATGCAATTTTGTTTCCTTAGTTTTGTGTCTCAAGTAACAACCAAAAAGACAAGAACAAGCAAGAAAGTCTTATAAAAAGCTGAGAGGGATCAGAGAACTGCAACCGCAGGATATTAGCTTTAAAAGTGTATCTAAAAGCTTTAAAGTGTATATGAAGCAACAACAGGAGTAAAAGGGGAACAAAATCAAACCTGAAATAGGTAATTATATTAATTAAATCACTAAAACTTAAGTTCTAGTTGTTTCTTTTAAAGCAAAATCATTAAGCCTTAACTTTAATATTAACAATGTATATAGGGGCTTCAAAAGGACGCTGACAGGCCTGGAAACAGAGGGAGAAGGTAAGTAAATAGAAAACCTTTACCAACACTTTTAGAAAATCAAAAGGGACCAAACAAAGAACCCAAAGAACAACAAAATTTTTTAAGTTTGAAGATTCAAACTTTTTTTAATAATGAGCAAGCAGGGGACCAAAAGTCCCCTGTCTTGCTTTAAGGAAAACCAATTTGAATTTGAAGGTCAGCTGACCTCAGCCAGTCATTTGATTGGGCAAGATAAAAGTTTTGCCAGTAACTTCAGGGAGCTTGGATGATTTATCATCAATTTCTGACCCAACCTCTGATTGGCTAGTGCCTAAAGGACACTTCAGGATGCCATTAATTCCAGGTGAAATGGATTTTGTTGAAGTAACTGAAGCACAACCTGATTGTTTGGACTTAATTAATTTTAAATGCAGACTAGCCCAAGCCAAAAAATAGTCCAAATTAATTGGAGATTCCTCCCAAGTGGGAACAGAGTTTAAAACATCAGTATTTGCCACCTGGGAAGGGTATGCCAACACAAATCTCTCATCAATTGTGTGGGCTAAATCTTCAACAGAGGTAAGAGGTTTAGCTTGATTCCTAGAAGATTTCTTGGTGCACTGAGGGAAAATTGTCCAATCCAAGGATTAATGGGGGAGTGACTTTACAGGCAATATTGTGAATGCCGCCATTAACAATGTTTTGATTTTGCCTTTGTTGGGGTTTTCAAAGACAAATTGTTCTATTTTGCTTTTGCCCTTTGAAATGAGTCTGATTTCAGACTAGGGAATTCACTTGTTTGGTTTCCTGATTCTGTGCAAATCACTTGTTGCACTCATGTTTGTGGTGAGTGATTCTAACGTCCTGGTACTGTTTTGTGGTATTGTAAACCATTATATACTCCATTTAATTTCTACCAATAAAAATTAAGTTCTATTCACATCTTTGTCTTTGTGTCTCCAAGTACTTTGTTGCCTTTCTCTAGCCACAACTAGCGGAGATTATTCATCCAGGGCCTCAAGGTAATTGCATAGCCTTCCCTGCCATCTAACTAAGACTTAGTACAAGTCCAATCCTAAGGTTAGGATTCCCCATTCTGTGTCTGTGCTGCGCCTCAGAACACAACAAACAGGAACCCCACAGAAAGTTTAAGAATCTTTTCAAGCTTGGAGGATACAGCATTAACTGGAGACCCAGTGTCTAAAACGGCCTTGATCTCCACCTTTTGGATGGATATCTCTACACAAGTGGCAATACAACCAAAGGGCGGGAGGATAGACAGGATATTGTCAAAACAGAATGATTGGCCTGCCAGCAAGGTTCTGACTAATTGGGTCTGTGACCCGCAATCTGACTTCCCTGTGACCCAGTCCCAAACAAGGAAGTTGACTCAAATTCCCAAAAACAATAACATGAACAAACAATGATCCCCTTCAGTGGATGACTTGATTTGGTACCTGAACCTTTACCATGAACAAGCCACTTCCTTTATAATCCAACTGAATGATCTACACAATCATGTTCCTCTTAAAATGATTCACGGCAACTATATAATCCATATCTCCAAATAAAGATAATTAAAAGTTCTCAATATTTTCCCCTTTTGTAACTCTGCTAAAACAGCACAGTTACAACAAAGACAACACACTGTGCTTGTACCTCAAGGAGGCATTAGAAAAATGACTTATCCGCCCCCCACAATCTCTTTTTGGTGCCAATGTGTTCTTTGTGGCAAAAAAGACAGAGCTCTTAGACTTGTCACCAACTACTGAGCGCTGAATGAAGTTACCATTAGGAATTGCTACCTGCTCCTGGTTATTGACAATCTCTTCTACGCCTTGTGCAGGGTAAATGTCTTCTCCAAGATTTATCTGACAGAGGCTATAACCAAATCTGTATCAAGGAGAAGATATACCCAAAACAGCCTTCTGCACCAAGTACGGATCTGTTATGCCCTGCCCTGCCCCAAAGGGCAGGCTCTCTAAATTATCATATTTGATGTTTAATTTCAATTTTAATCTTCCAGTATTTTTTAATATTTGGAATTTTAAATTAGAAGTTAATATTTAAGTATTTTAAATTAATTACCTTGTTTTTCTCTTCAATTTGTGTTCAAATTGACGCGGTTGTCACCCACTGTCTTCCCAGCTATTCAAATAGCCTTTATTTCTCTACTTTAAGTTATATTTATTCTAACTTTTGTTTACCTTTTTGAAACTCCTTTTTTCAAGTTGTTGCTGCTCTCCCCAGCCTATTCTGCCTATCAAACTTGAACTGGTCTTTGTGTTTCTCCTTTTTTTTGAACCTGATTGTCTCCAACTTCTCCAGTTGCTCCTCCTCTTGGCTGCTCCTCCTGTTGATCATGGTCCAACTGAAAAGGCTTTCTCTTCTATAAACAAAGAGCTTTTGAAGAGTAGGCTTTAAGCCAAAATTATAAGTGATTTCTTCCCCTTTGATTTTATCCAAATTTAACTTGAGATCTTAATTTTTAAGAATTTATACATTTTTATTAGTTTCATTTTAAAGTTTAGTTTTTCCTTTCTTTTAAACAGATGGAACTTGTAAGACAACAAGCCTTAGGCTTGTTGCATCCATTGTTTTCCCTTAAAGAAGCATTCAATAGTTATATGTACCAATTTGCGGATGGAGAATATCCTAATATTGACATTCCCTTAGTTATAAATTGTTCAATATTAAATACTTTGTTTTATCTTATTTGCTTAGGGTTTTTACACTCAATCACTCCTTTTGTAACACAATATAGGTTTTTAGCAGGGTTCTGTAAGATTATCTTACAGACAGTTCCTATGTTTCTATATCTTTTAAATTTTAATCCTAATGCCTTGCACGCCCTAGTTTATAACCTTGCACCATTATGTGCAAGACCTTACAGGATCATACAAATGCATGGTGCTCAATTTTGGATGACAAACGCCCCATCAACCTTTGTGACCTTCATGATCAAGGTGTTTTCCACCCACATTGGCAAACATGCCCTGGTATATCAGGATAACATTATTGTCTACATCCCCTTGGTAGAGCAACACCATAGAGACTTGGAGGCAGTATTTGCTACTCTGGCACAGCAAAAACTATTGGCCAAACCCTTTTAATGTCAGTTCTTCTGCAAACAGCTACCATTCCTTGGGCACATAGTATTGAAAGATGGCATCAAACTGGGTGAACAGAAGATTAAGGCCATCTTTAAGATGCTGCCTCCAAGGACAAAGTGGAGCTCCACTCTTTCTTGGGGATGATAGCCTACTTACAGCAATTTATCCCCAACTGTGGCGTCCTAACTGTGCCCCTTTCCACCATAAAAGGGATCAAATCCAAGTTTGTAAGAATCCACAACAAGACCTTTGTTTCTGCTGCCTCAAAAAGAAATTGATGTCCGCCCTCATCTTACAATACCCCAAACAAGATGGGGACTATCATATGGAAACCAACACCTCAAAGCTTCCATTGAAGGTGTACTTAGAATCAAGACAGATAACAGTGAATTCCTCCTTGTGGCCTACAAGTTCCAAAAGTTAACTGATGGCAAGTGCTGCTACCCAATCCACAATAAAGAGCTACTAGCCATTGCCCATTGCCTTGTAAAATGGTGTTGCTATCTGGAGAGTCAGGAAAAATTACCACCCTAACTGATCATAAGTCTCTCATTTACTTCAAAACCCAGGCCAACTTGTCCAGGCGCCAAGCGCGCTGGATGAAGTTCCTGGAAAGATTAAACCTTAAAATACCATATTAGTCAGGGCCCAATTTGGTCATGACCAACACCCTTTCTCAACTGTACATCAGAGCCACAAGAGGCAAAAACGGGCTCAACCCTGACTGGCCCCTCCTGGTGCTCCAAATCAAGGACAAAGGGTTTTCACCAGGTACCACCAACATCACTAAGGAAACTGTTATAAAAAGAGCACCTCTTCACTGACCTATACAGCACCCTACATTGAAAAATGGCCAACAAAAGCACTATCCTGTAAATTCCCACACATCAAAGAGTTGACACCATTATCTGTTACCATCAAGACCTAGGCCATATTAAAAAGCCAAAATCTCTATGAATTCTTAAAGCATAAAGTATGGTGGCCAACTTTATACTGAGATGTACAGGAGGTAGTTGAATAATGCAAATTATGCAAAAAGTTTGCAAGGAGTGATACCCCACCAAAATCTGTGTTACCAATTTACTCCCAACTACTCTTCAAGGTGTGAACCCTCAACATTGTTGGGATAATGCCCAGGAAACACAACAACAAAAATACATTATCACTGTTATTGACTTTTCCACTTGCTGGCCAGTAGTGCAAGCAGTGAAAGCACATACTGGCAACAAGGTTTGAAAATTCATTGGAAATAAAGTAATTAGCAAGTTTGGCAAGCCTGAGCTATTGATCACAGACAGGGGCAAAGAATTGACCTAATAAAGCACTAATATCTACCTCACAAAGAATGTAGTTAAACACACTTTAACCACGCCCTACCATCCTCAGACTAATGGCTAAGTTGAGCAGTTGAATGGAAGCCTAGTACAAGCTATTGCCAAGCTCAAAGCTGGGAGACCTGAGGACTGGGCCAAACAATTACCAGTTGCACTACTTATATGCTGCGTCCAAGTGAGCAGATCCACTGGGATGGGCCCATTCAAGCTTGTATACGGCATACAACCAAACATTATCCAAGCCCTCATCAGACCAAATCTGGTTATACCTAATGAAAACAACCTCATTCAGTACCCTAAATAGTACAAGCCAACAGTGGACAGCTCAAAAAGGAATAAATACGTCTTTGAGACATCTTTGTCCCTATCCACGCTAGGCACAAAGTTGGAGAAAAAGTCTGGGCAATGAACACAGATAAAAGAAAGTTACAGCCCAAGAAAGTGGGACCTGTTATTATATTAAAAATAAAAAACAACACTTACCTGGTACAATGCCAGGAATTCCTTCCCTGACTCCATTTATTTTATTGGTAAATTGGGAAATGAGACCAAGAGACAACCACACAACAACAATATTTTGGACACCAGTTGGTTCCCTAAACCTGGTTGGAACGGGAATCAAACCAGGAACCTTCAGAAAGAACATATTGTTAGTGTAGAATCAACTATGCAAATTACTTTACCTATTTATAATCACTCAATTGAACCGTTTTTTGCTTTCACACTTCAATTGGAATTCAAAAAGGTTAATAACTTAAGTTATAACGTCACTTACCGCTCTTTTTCTGATTGGCTGCGTAAATCAGGTTTGACGCTCTGGGACCTGCTTTTTCTATCTTTAGTTAAAGCTCCGTACTTGAATTCCAGTGATATTCTTCTTCAGCACCACTTAATTAAGATTAACATTGTGGCTTATTCTTGGCTCCTCTACACACATCACATAACCATGCATATTTTAAGCATCAGCTTTATCAGCACATAAAATAGGTATTATTTTAATCATAATTTCATCTAAATCCCTTTTATTTTCCAATAACCACTCAAATATTTCAGCCTCCATTTTGAGGCTATTTAAGTAGACAACCATTATCCATTCTACTTGTTCCAACAATAAAGACTTTTATTCCACATATATCAAACACTTACCTTCTGATATCCTATTTTGAAGCCATGAAAGGAATTCTATTCCTGTTCTGGCTTCTAGCTTTTTTCTTGTCTGTGGTGTTAGCTTTGGAGAACCCAACACCCACTACTGACTTGCACAACTCCTCTCCCAACAATGCTCATCAAAAGGAATCTCTAGTCCATGGATGGTTTAAGTACCCATCTGGCCACTGGGGATGCAAATTCCATAATGGTTGTTTGTTCACTCCTCCTCCTGCCAAACCTTTGTTGGTTAGACCCTATGCCTCCTTCTACCTGTTAACATACTAGTGGGGTAAATATATGCTTGGTTGCTTCAGCTCTATGCTGGGAATATTTGCCTACCTGGGTCACTTAGGCCATCTTGCCATAATCACGTTACCCATTGGTTCATTAATAGCAGGGCTTAACTTAGGGGCCTTGGCCCACCAAATAGGGAATTTGTTCCCTGTCAAGTGGGTCCCTGGCATACAAGGACTTGGTAAACGTAAACAAGACAAAGTCCTGCACCACAATTGATTATAACTGTTGTAACTGTGTTGTTTTAGCAGTGTTAAAGGGGGAAAAATATTTAGAAACTAGATAATGTTCTTTATTGAGGGATAATGATTATAAAGTTATGGTGAGTCATGGATAACAGAACAAGATTGTGTTAATCACACAGTGGGATGATGAAGGGGGTGGTTTGATCCTGGTAATGAGTCAAGTGCCAAAACAAGGTATCCATCATAAGAGATGGTCATTTTGTTCATGTTTTTGGATTTGGAAATTTGAGTTGACTTCCTAGTCTGGCTTCAAGTGTCTGGATAATTGGATTGCGGGTCACAAACACACTTACTTAGAACCTTGCTGGCAGATTGAGCCTGCTGCTTTGACACTCCCCCTCCAACTGAAGGTTGGCCTCCTCTGGGTACAGGTCTTCAGGGAGGCCTTCAGGAGCCCGGGCGCCATACTGGACTAACTGATGTTCTGTGGTGGGTAGGACGGTCTCAGATTGTTTCTGTCTTGCCTTGCAGGGTCTCAGGCAATCATGGTGGAGAAACTTATCTTGTTTACGTTTCCCAAGTCCTTGCACAAGGTAAGTGCTGTTTTTTTTTGCCTTTAGGATGATTGCTGGACCTACTTTCTCTGGTTGTAGTTTACTTTTGTTGATTTTCATGACCCAAACTTTATTGCCGACCTCATGTCTGTTTTAGATAAGGACAAATGTCTTTTGCAAACGCTTTTCTTCTCTTTATGATTGACTGCTGTTAGCTTGCATGACCTGGGGGTCTGAACATAGTGGAACCTTGCTTGGTATTTCCAGCTTGGGTTCTGATAATACTTGGATGATATTGAGCTGTGTGCCATAAACTAACCTTAAGGGGCTTTTCCTGGTGGATCTGTTCATATAAGTCCGGCATACAAGCAGTGCAGTTGGTATCTGATTGTACCATTCCCCAGGTCTTCCAGCAGGGAACTTGGCTAAGGCTTGCATGAGGCTGCCATTAAGTTGCTCCACACGTTCATTTGCCTGAGGATGGTAAGGCTTTGTCACTGTGTGATGGACCCCATTCTTGGTGAGGTATACATTGGTATCTTCAGAGGTCAATTCTTTGCCTCTGTTGGTTATCAGGAGTTCTAGCTTTCCAAACTTGCTGATGATTTCTTTCCCTATGAACTGCTGTAAGTCATTACCTGTATGTGGTTTTACTGCTTGTTCCACTGGCCATCATGTGGCAAAGTCTATTGCGGTAATGATGTACGGTAGCTTTAAAAGCTATGGCAACAACCAAAAATACTTCAGATTTAAACAAAATGATTTCAGATTTGAACAAAATCCAAGTTGCGCAAGATTCAGGATTCAATTAATTTATAAAATTTCAGTTAATAAATGAACTGTCAAACAAAAAACAAAATTTCACTAGCCCATTATATAAAACTATATCAAACATCAAGCAGTGTAGTTCAAACCACAAATAAAATGAACTGACACAACAAGCAAAATGGATGTATGCTGTTCCAGAGTATATTATAATCCAATCAGGATTCATATGAGGCACTGACAGAAAGACTAAAATGAAACAAAATTTGAGCAATCTAGAAGCAAGATTCCACAAGCACAAAAAAATGAACTCACACAAGATGTGTAGTATGAGCAGCCTAAAATAGAAATATAATAGTTTAACAGCTAATCAACAGCTATCCAATTTAGGAACAGAGGCATTTTATTCATTTTCATGGATCCTGATCTGTATGAAATGGTTTTGAGAACCTTTCAAATATGGGCTCAAGATTACAATAAAAATAAATCATTAAAATTTAAAGTTTCTACTTTTAGTGATTTTATCCTAGGTTTTTTACAATGGTTTTTACTAGTAACATCTTCAACGGCACAAGCAGCCAAGCCAGCTTCAATGGAGGCAAAGCTCAGAACGTGGAGGCACCTGTTTACACCCAAGCTTTGAGGTGGGTAACAAGGAAGCTGACCTGTACCTGACCATTGACCCCTATGGCTTTGACTTGTTCAGTAGTCACTTAGCGTCTAGCTCTGCCCTGTTCCTGTACCCACCCCCACACCAGCTGCCCACCAACCAACCAATCAGGATGACAACCTTGATTTGGAACAACTTCCTGCCTCCACCCAACCTGCCTCCCCTACAGCCAATCAGGATTCAGCTCCCCCAGCCCAGCGCCCCAAGCAACAAATCATCACTGCCCAAATTCTTCAGGAAATTGTGGCACTGAATCTACAGGGTCTGTCCTGGGAACAAATTGCCGCTCAGTTGCAATTCACCCAAGCTACTGTCATTCAGGAATTCAACAACCTAATGAAAAGGGTGTGACAGTCCACATGTTTGGTGGTTTGCAGGCGGGGCTAGTGTTGGCCAAGCAAAAGTTTGGTTGTTTGGTGCAGGTAGAGGCCTAGTAGGTAACATAGGACTACTAGCGTAAGTAAGGCCTGGCTGGTAGATAACAGAGGACTACCAGAGGCAGATGTTGCCTCCACCCAGCAGAAGATATTGGCTGCTTTGGGCTATAGTTCTTCACCTAGCAGGGAACTGTGGCTGCAGAAGGGTGAAGACTGAGAAAGCAAGCAGGGAACTTTGTCTTTCTGGGGGGAGAAGGTTTTGGACCCCTGGCGGGTAATGCAGGCTGCCAGGGAGGGGAAGAGCTCAGAGGGCTCTACGTACCCTGATACGCTGTTGTGTTCTAGGGTGCAGCACAGATACAAACAGGGAATCCTAACCTTAGAATTGGATTTGTACTAAGTCTTGGTTAGATGACAGGGAAGGCAAATGCGTTTACCTTGCGGCCCTGGATGAATAATCTCTACTAGGCATGGCTAGAGAGAGGTGCAGAAGTACAGAAGACACAAATACAAAAATGTGAATAGAACTTAATTTTATTGGTAAAATAGGAAATGTATTATATAGTGGTTAGGCATACCACAAAACACTACCAGGACAGTAGGATCACTTGCCACAAGCATGAGTGGAGCAAGTGAGTTACGGAGAGTCAGGAAACCAAACAATCATATTTACTGATGCAGAAACTAGCTTATTTTGAGAGTCAAAAGCAAAAGCAAGAGATTAATCTTAAAAATGGCCCACCAAAGGCAAAATTGAAACATGGTGAATGCCGTTATTCACAACATACACTTACAGGAGGTCTGTGAGCAAGCATCCTACCTAACAGACTGGTAGGGTGTCCTTGTTTATGTCCCTATGGGAGCTTTGGGGAAAACCAAGAGTGAGCATTGGAGGGTATAGATTTGCCTGGAGGTGTCACTAAGGCAGTTTGCTCAGGGAAGCAGCTGCAGAACTTGGTGTGATCAGGCCTCTGGGAAGTAAAGCTGATTACTCTGCAACTGAAAGCTAAGACTTAATCAACTGGGTGAGTAAAGACAACACACAGACATTGACCTATGGTTGAATGGCCTAAGTGGAGTGCCACTTTCAAGGGCCCAGTCAAACGCCAGTTCAATGTAGACTCATGCCTGGGTCTATAGGTTCTGGTAACGGGGACTGAGATAAAGAATCAAGGTGGTTCACGGAATTAACAGAGAATACTAGTAAGAGGGACTGTTTGATCACAGTGAAGGCTAGTTGACAGACTGTTGATTCATATTGAATTGTGGGAACCAAGATGGTTCATTGTGCAGAGGGAACTAAGATAGTTCCTAGCAAGGATAAGTTGAAGGGCTCAGAGATCATGATGCAGGAGTAGCTGGTCATGATAAAGGAGTAGCCAGAGGACTGATAAGCTGTTGAAAGACTGGAATGAGCTGTTTATTGTCTAAAATGGACTTATTGCTGGATAAGCTGAAGAGCTGGAATATGAGCTGGCTGAAGGATCAGAAGATGATAGTGAAGAACTAGTGGTCCAGAGAAATGAGCCAAGATTTTGCTGAATTGATTTCCAAAGTGGGAAGATGTGTAATGTTTTGCCTTTTTTTAGTATTAAAATCAAGAAGGAATGTGGATAGAAGTGTGGGTAAGATATTTATTTATTAAGTTTCTAGGATAGATGAAGGTATGTTGCTATGAGAGCTGGATACAAAGTTGTTTTGGTGGGATGTTTTCCTAGGATTTTACAATATTTTTAAGTATATGGGGAAAACGTTGAAGAGGTCCAGAAAGAACAGTTCAAAGAGTATTCTACTGTTTAAACGGGTTTAGGTGGAATGCAGGGAAGACTGGTGCCGGAATAATGGACTGCTTAACGCTTTGGTGCGTGAAGAGTACTCACTTTGAGCGGTTTGAGCTGTGGAAATTATTTTCATAGTTGGATCCCAGTGGAACTTCAGAAATGGATTATTTTTGCGCTCTGCATTTATTGGTTGAGTTCTGGCAGGTTTCCTGATGAAAATAATTAGGTGGAAGCCAAAAGCTTAAAATATAAGCAAGGAAATAGTGAATTAATACTTTAAGCTTTTGAGAAAGTAAGTATGTAAGCTTAAGTTATTATAGGAAAAAGTGAGAGGCAATGGTTTAAGCTTATGAAGAAAGCCATTTTGAAGGCGGAACCGTTGGGAAAAGAACACTATAAGAAGGTGGCTGGCTGGAAAGTTACAGGGTCTTTCTGGGTCTTTGTCAGGATCTTTTTGAGGCCTTTTGAGTTTCTGCTGAGAGGTTTTTGGAAGCCTTTGATCACCATCAGGAGCTTGATTGTAATTATGCAAGTGGAGTAACAAGGCCACTGGAGCTATAAAGAGAGCTGAAGACCACAATAATGGAGCAGGAGCCCAAGAATAAGAAGCTGGATCTTAAGCGCGGTGCTGGAGTCCAAATTTAAGGAGCAGGAGTCCAAGACTAAGGTGCAGGAGTCCAAGACCAAGTACAAGGAGTCCAAGATATTGTTGGAGGACTCCAAGTATTAGAGAATCCATATTGTTTCCTTGACCCCCCAGGCCATATACCAGAAGGTTTCTAAAGGTTCATTCTTCTGAGAGTGAATAAAAGCCCATTTCAACCACTATAAATATTTCTGAGATACATTTCCCCTTACTAGAGAATGACAATACCTTCCAGCCAGTCCCTTGCTACAATCTAGGACACACTTTGGGGAAGGGTGGACAGGAACCCCACACAGGGGAAATCTGATCAGGACGGCTAAGAAGCCTAAGAAGGCCCCTGAGTCACAAATATCTGAGGCATAACCAATCATACTTGACCTCCTCCAGCAGGATCCCAAGCTTCCCTTGACCCAGGTCCAGAAGCAACTTGCGCACCAAGCATTTGAGTTTCTGAGTGTATGGTGCAGCTCTGGATGTATGGGAAGGTGGCTTCAATATGAATTGTTACCAATTTTGCTGGTAACCAATGGGATGGAGCTGAGGATTCCCCGTATGACACCACCATCAAACCAACCCTGGTCCAATGCCTGACTAGTCTAACTGATGATGTCATGTTCATCTCCTATTACAAGCTATCAATAGATTTTAATGATTTTGAAAAGCAAGAAAGAGCCATCACTCAAAAAGTAAGGAAGAAGGTCAAGAAGGGGACTTTCATTGGTGCATTTCTGGATGTTTCAGCCAAGGGTTTTTTTATACTATTAACAAACCCAGATTTCATTGATGGCTACTCATACAGCCACATCCTTGGTGGATTACTCAACTCCTGGGATGGCTCAAATTCCAAGTACCGGGTTTTCTTAAGCCAACAGATGGAGGGTAGCTCCACTGCCCTTGAGGCCATCCAGCAACGCGGGCACCAGGCCTCAGTCTACCCTGCCAGCCATGCAGACGTCCATCTGGCTTATGTTGTCTTCTTTAACATTGGAGATACACTACGGGAGTGCCGCTCTCAGGCTTTCAACAACCTCTATCTTGGGGTCCTTGACCATGATTCTCTCTTTGGGCACCAAATGGTGGCTGGTTTGTTTGCCCAAATTGTCTAGCATGTGAACATAGGCAACCAATCACGTAAGGTTAAGCGCCTGCCATCCTGTGCCACAGTCACCTACCAGCCCATCCAGCAAATGATGGATGAGGAATATAACAAGTGTTATATAGCAGCCGTCACGCCAATAATCCTACCCCTACCCCTACCCCTGCCACCAACACCCCCCACCTTCCAGCCCCACCCACCCAATTCCAGACCCCCCAGGCCAGCACTGCCTCTATGTCTTCCTTCCCGCACTATTCTGCCTACTAGGCATCACTCTTCCCTGCCCAAGTAAACCTCCTGTTGCCAAACACTTTCTATTTATATTATCTTTATTTTGAATTTCAATTATTCATGTTCTCTTTGTTTATAGTTGGTTTTATTCTTTATATCAGCTTATTTCTATAAAATCATATATTTACTATGCCATGTATCTAGATCCAGAACACAGTTATTTTTAGTACCCAGATAAAGTCCCTTGTGAAAATATTAACAACAATTTGGTGATCAGCTAAAATTGAATTAGAAAATTATGTGTTAACTGTTTTTAGATAAAGTTTTTACTGATCCAAATTGTAAACCTTGATGATAAAATTTAAGTCAATCAGGAGCCAAGTAAAAAAAATTGTTGTGACAAAGGGTCATTCAATAATTCTTTGATGCATGTGTGCTAATTAATATGATTGGCCGGATCTTTTGCTATTGTATGCCATTGCTGCTGTGGCAAGTTATTGATGGACTAGTGCCCAATCAGTTGCTGGGTTAGCACTAGTCCATCAAGAACTTGCCACAGCGGCAATGGCATACAATAGCAAATGATTCAGCTAATCATATTAATTAGCGCACATACATCAAAGAAATATTTAATGACCCTTTATGTCACAACAATCACTTGGCTCCTGATTGGCATAAAGTTTATCATTAAGGTTTTGAATTTGGATCAATAACAACTTTATCTAAAAACAGTTAACACATATTTTCTAATTCAATTTTAGCTGATCACTAAATTGTTGTTAATATTTTCCCAAGGGGCTGTGCAAAGCGCCAAAAATAATATGGTAATCAAGGAAACAATGCCAACACAAAGCAAACAACACATATTGAGATGAGCGTAAAGCATTTACAAAATGGGTAAAAAGATGGGATAATGTAGTAAATGGGAAAGCAAAGAGGAATAAACAAAGAGGCAACAATATCAAAATAATATAGAATTTATTGGGGCAAAAGCTATAAAAACATATGAAAAAGTTATTAAAAATCAATGAGAGAATTGGAGAGGCTTTTGAAGGATCTCAACTTGGCAATTGCCAAAATCAAAGACATTGACTGCAAAGTCAAGGAAAAGGTCAAGGCTGCTGTCCTTACAGGGGACAAAATTGACAAGGTTTCTGTAAAGGCCCTAATGACAAAAATAACAGACACCCCTGAGAAGACCATCAAGCGTCTTCTCAACATCAAGAAGATGATGGATGAGAGCCTGCAATTTAAGGCATACAATATTTCTGCGCCGTCCATCTGGATTGATGACCCAGAGATGTATGCACATCTCAAGCCAGCAAAGCGCGTCAGGGCAGAGGACACCAAATTGCCAGCGCAATTAATTGCACCAAGAATGACCAAGCCTGCTGAAGCCGCCGGCAAAGAAGAAACCCAAGAAGGTAACCTAAAAAATTATAATTAATAAAAATTCTTAAATACTTACCTTTTTTTAGAAGATGTTGATGGTGAACTCCGCCGGGTCCTGGTTCCGTTTGTCCCCCCCACCTTCTACTCCAACTACGCCACTCATGTGGCCAAACAGCTTTTCCTGTCCCCACTGTCTTGCTGGCGCTGGAGGACCACATCCACGGGTCCTTTCCAATGTTGTGAGAGGCATTGGCTGGGCTGACGCATGGCAAGGGGGCATTCAAGTGGGCAGTTACTGCCTACAAGGATGCCCAACTGATCCGCCTGGACCTGGTATCCCTCAGTGGAGTTTACTATGTAAAATCCATTGAGCTTGTTTGGGATGTCCTGGTGACGCTCCCATTCAAGAATGTACCAGAGATGAGCCAGCCCCATGTGGCTGCTTGCTTCTGCTACCCCTTGGAGCATACAATTTCTTACCTGCTGGGCAACTTTGGGTGCGCGGTGGGAAAATTGGCTGTTGCAGACACAACAGCTGTCAAGAAGACAGAAATCTTCCTTGCCAACTTTGGGTTGGCCTGGAGTGCCAACAAGACGGGGGTCCCTGCAGCCATGGAGCTGACCTTTGCAAAGACCAAGCATGATAAGAAGATCAGTGTGGTTTTCAATAAATTATGCGAGTTTACAGAAGCCTTTGCTGGGAAAAGGCTTCATCTAGTGGTTTACCTTGGGTATCTTTCTACTTCAGAAGGGGCGCCAGCATGGAGGATCTTGACAGGGTCCTTCTAGGAATTAACAAGGCCAGGCTCTCCCTGGACAGGAAGAAGGTCCCCCCAGGTATGACTTGGTGGATCACGTCATCCAGGACGCCCTGGTCCTGGCTGGTATCTACGGGTTTGCAGCCCCGCCAGAAAAGCTGCTCCTCCATTTGCACCTGACCCTACTCTTATTCACCAGCAGGCGGGAGTTTTCTAATAAGGGTGTATCCACTGTCCACAGTGTGGCAGTGGAGGTTGTGCACCACCTCCATTGCAGGGTGGGTACATACAGAAGAACTCACTACAGCCGCTCTTAATAAATTCTCTCTTCCAAATAAATCCATTGCAATTTATATTATTTTTATTATAATAAAATTTTCTAATTCTTATTTTAGCAAACAATATTTGCAGAATATATCCCAGAGAAGGTCTTAATAAAAGAATAATAATATATTTCAATAAAATCCACTTCTTATTTGTACACATTACATTTAAATTTTTTTGATTATTATATTTATTTGCCAAAAGTGATATTAATGTGTTTGCGTAATCCAGTATCAAGTGTTTGGAATACCCTTAGATGACACAATAAAAAATGATTATAAATAAATAAATTACTAACCTTCATTGATTGTCCTGCTGAATGTGATTTCAGGCTTGGGAGCATCTAAATATAAAATGATAATTAATAAATCTTGAATAATAAATTAGAGAAAATAAAAAAATTGGACACACTAAGCCTTTAATCATTTGGCTGTTTGGCTAGGCATGCAGGGATGAACAAATTAGTGTGGCCATATAATTTGGCCACGGTCTCAGCTTGGAGGGTGTGGATCCCGGCCTGCAGCAAATTAAATAGGTCCTTGGTCCCAGTTAGGGTTCCTCACTTGACAACTTGCTTGAGCCACCAAAAGACTTCTTCAGTGGGATTTAGGAAGGTCAAATAAGCATGAAGGAAGAGAAGGCGCAAATTTGCCGTGGTCAATTGATGGGGGCCCACTGCGCTGTTGGTGTCAATTGATGGAAATTCTTCAAGAATATCTACCACCTTGTGGAGACCAACGTTGTCCAATACAATTACGTTGGTGAAGCCCGGGCTTGTGCGCCTCAGGTGCTCCTGGACCAATTGGAGGAATGATAGGAAGGTCTGGCTATTCTGAGATCCCAATATCATTTGGTAGAGCTCAACCCCCTTTGGACCAAGGAGAGCCACCATCAAATAGGCTGCAGCGCGGACTGCAGCACACCAAGCCATCCCGTCATTGGAGCCTCTGGGGACATACCCATACTCATTGCGCATTGACAAGGCAAATGCTGATTTGTCAATGTAGTAAAATTTAACCGTCCCCTTGGCTTTTAGGGCAGTATACGCCTCTGCGTATTTTCTCCGGGTCTCAATATTGGCTGGGCTGTTCCAATTGTATGAGGATACCCCAAGTTTTTTCCAGGAAAATTGTATTCCCTTGACCAAATGATAATAGAAGGAAATTGAGGCCTCAACCCCAAAAGCGGACTTGACCATGGCCTGTATAATTGCCAGTTCAAGATGGCAATCTTGGGTTATCCACTGGCGGATTGCCCATTTGTGCTCCTTTGTGAGCATGGTTGACACGCGCAAGGATTTCTCCACAGCAAGGACTTGACCCGTGTTGAGGAACTTGTTGAAGGTCTTTGAGGTGTACTTGGGATCCACCCCAACAATGGCTGTGGCCGCCTTGTAATTTCCTGATTGACGCATTAGATTAAGCAGGATGATGCATTTGATGTTGGGGATGCACTTCTGAGCGGGCTTTTTAGCGGTGGGGATTGACTCATTGGCATTGGGCAAGGCACAGGGCATAGGCACCTTGTTGTAGAAGGCTGCAACTTTCTTGCACACCAGTTGTCCCTCATCAGTTTGAAAGAACTTGGGCTCCTTGTTGTCCTCCTGATTGCCATTGCTTATGTATGGCTCATAGCTAGTATCAAGTACAGGCTTCACCTTCTTCAGCATGACTGACAGGACCAACTCTTGCTGGTACACAACGTCAAACACATACAAAGTAAGTTCCACCTCCTTGTTTCTAACTTTCTTTGTAGTGGTGACCTTGGTGGGCTTCTGGGTCAGCTTTGGGACCCGAGAGTTGATGCTCTGTACCCTAGCAGCTTGTGCTCCTTGAAACGGCTGTGTCAGTGCAGTGTCACTATGGAACTGTCCTCTCCTGTCTCCTCCTTGAGTAGACACTTGGGTTGCACTAACTCTATTCTTTGACCTGCGGGGGCAACCATAACTGCGGCGCACAACAGGTGTATTAGTACTCTGTTGTTGTGTTCCTTCCATTTTAAAATTTAATAAAATATTAAATAAATTTCAATTGATTTACTCCCTAATTTTATTTTTTGCTTTTATCTGAATATGGATATTTAATTAGAGTTTTTCCCCCAATATCCCAATTATAGATTTTTTATTTCTTAATTAGTTGTTTTTGGTTTTAAAACACCCATTTTAGAATACTCAAAAAAATCCACCCATTTCCCTAGATTTTACTGCCAAATTCAAACACCCAACACAATATTTTTAAAATTTATGTTTCAGATCTCATGTCTTATTTTAGATCCCTTGGTATCATTCATGATTATAATCCATTGTACACACTGAGTGAGTGGTTTTGTTTAAGTAGTGAGTTGCTATTGTGTTTTGTTTTTGGATCAATTTTTGACTCACCTTGCTTGGGTGTATTTTGTCACCAATTCACATAGTAAACATATTTACACCAAAAGTCAATTGACACTATTTTGTTTGTGAATCAATGTATTTTGGATTTTATTTGAATGGTTTTGCTTTGCGCGTGAGCCCTTTGTTCCTGTGTTGACTCATTTTGCCCATTAACACCAAATAAACCCTGTTAACAGGGTGTATGTTTTTACCTTAGAGTTAAATTTTGTTCAAATCTGAAATCATTTTGTTTAAATATGAGGTATTTTTGGTTGTTGCCATAGCTTTTAAAACTACTGTACTTCTTCTTGTTATGCTTTCCTGGCATGGGGCCCACAATGTCTAGGGCCCACACCTTGAAGGGCAGTTGCGTGAAAATAGGTAGTACTGACTTAGGTGGGGTTTTGCTTTTTGCATGTTTCTCACATACTTTGCATTGGTCCAAGACTTCCTGAATGTCTTGGTACAGGAAAGGCCACTGTACTTTGTGCTTAAGGAATTCATATGAGTTGCAATTTTTTTTGTGCCCTAGGTCTCTATGGTAAAGTAGGATTGTGTCAACTCAGTGATGTGGGGGAACTTAAGGAATGGTGGTTCTGTTGGACATTTTTTGATGGAAGGTTCCATACACGTCTGCAAATTAAATGCTTGTTCTCAACAACTTTTTCCTTTGTTATGTTTGTAGTGCCAGGGGGAAACCTTTGTACTTTATCTAAAGTACCAAGAGGGACCATTGTGGGTTGAGCCCATTTTCTCCTCTTGTGGCTCAGACGTACAGGTGTGAGAGAGCATCTACCATTGTAAGCTCTGGACCAGCTTTTACTGTATGAGCTTATTGAATCTCTCCAGGAGTTTCGTCCAGAGAGCCTGGCAGTGGGATAGCTTTGCTTGGGTTTTGAAAAATATGAGACTTTTGGTTGGTCAATGCTGTGAATTATTCCTGTTGTTCCAGATAGCAACACCATTTGACTAGGAAGTGTACAATTTCCAACAACTCTTTGTTATGTATAGGGTATCAACAGTTGCCATCTTTCAGTTTCTGTGATTTGTAGGCTACAGCAGTGTCAAAATTGCAGGCTCAACCCGCCAGCAAGGTTCCAAACAAGCAGGTTTGTGACCCGCAATCCAATTACCTGGCCACTTGAAGCCAGACTGGGAAGTCAACTCAAATTGCCAAATCCAACAACATGAACAGATGATGATCCTTTATTGTGGATACCTTGTTTTGGCGCTTGACTCATTACCAGGATCAAGCCACTCCCTTCACCATCCAGCTGTGTGATCAACAAAATCATATTTCAGTTATCCTTGATTCACAATGACTATATAATCACTATCTCTCAATAAAGATTATTATCTAGCTTCTAAATATTTTCCCTTTGTAACTCTGCTAAGACAGCACAGTTACAACATTGGTAGCACAGGTAGGTTCTCCATCCTACCTTATCTTGAAAAATTCCGCCTGTTGCCCGCACACGTCGCGGCCAACAAATCCTTGACAGAATTATGTCTGGCCTCCTGCTGGACTAGACCCTGTACACCCCTGGTACCAAGATACCCAATTGTTTTGTCCTGTACCAGAACACAGTGATTCCACTATCTGCCTTCAACACCATGTCTGCAAAAGGGTTCTTTCAGGCTCCCTCTTCTATTCTGCAACCAACCAATAAAAGCACCATGCCCACCTACTTAGCCCAAAGATTGAAAAGCGCTGCCTTGGAACCTTTTTACCAGGGCCAACAACAATGCTGCCACATGGATCCAGTCTGCCCAGAGAAAACTGGCCCAGATGAAATGCCCAAAGCAATTTTAGATTGCGGAAATCTCCACCCGCCTGACCCACAACGCTGGCACCTGGTGTGATAAGTGGCACAAAGAACACGCCAACAAGAAATGGGATACCTTCAAACAAGACTTCTTGGCAAGGTTTGTGCTTAAGGACACAGTGCTCATGATAATACGCCAAGTAAAGAACCTAACCCAGACAGGCACTGTGAAGGAGCTCACCTGCGCCTACAAGGAACTCCAACTTTGTGCACCATCTGACATGGCCTTTGACACCCCAGCTACATACATCATGTACTATGACGCCCTTAAGTTGCATTTAATGAGACACGTGAACCTGGACCAAGTATCCAACCTACAAAGCCTGTACTGCAAAGCAGAGAAAGCAGAACAAACATCCAACACCCTCCATAAGGCACAAACTGGAAAACAAGAGAGACCAAAGACTCTCACTCAGCCAGGCGCTCCAATTAATCACCCCCTGGGAACAATGGAAACAACACAAACCATAAACCCGTGGGTTCAAATGGACATGGAAACAAGAACAGTGGCCAGTCAAACTGTACCAATTTCTGTATCACTTCCACGCAAGGCAATCAAGATGAGGGAAAAGCCCAGGGAGAGCATTAAGCGAGACAAGTTCTCCCCACACAACTCCCAACTTGCCCAATGATGAGTAATAACCCAAGGACGTGGACCAATGTCCAATGATTCAAGTACCCTTAGAAGATTCAGTACTGTATACCATTGCCAGATATCCCAATAAACTGATGTCTCATCCTTTCTGTTTTTGCAGTTACACAGGCTCAGCACTCCTAGACTCAGGCGCAGATTGAACCTTAGTCAACAGAAGCTTTGTGGATAAGTTCAAGCTAGCCACTAATCCTTTGCAGATTAAAACGTGGTCCTGGCTGATGAACACCACATTGCAGTGACAAGGGAACTGCCTCTTCTCTGTTATGCTTGAGAACCTCCACTCCACCATCCAAGGCCCTGTCATTGACTTCCCAAAGTTTGACATTGTACTGGGGTTGGATTGGTTACAAAAGAAAAATCCTCACATAGACTGGGCAACCTTGGTGTTGACCATCAAGCGTGAAGGTGCCAATGACCAGATCTACCCTGACTCAGTGGACCAACTCCTACTCAACCATGTCTTTGTGTGCATCACAGAGACCCTGGACAAGAAGAAAAACCTGAAGGCAATTGACTGGGACTCCTGCCAGTACAAGATCATACACTTCAAGGATCACCAGGATACCTCCACGCCTCAGGATTGCAAAATTGTGGCCTGCCATCCAGAAATCTTCAAGGAAGCTCTACCTGGGTTGCCCCCTGAGAAACACATTCAACACTCCATCCAACCCAAATGAGCTATACCCAAAGTTTGTCCATCTACAGGATGACCCCAAACAAAGACAAAGCCCTACACGCCTACCTCAAGGAAGATTTTGAGAAAGGACTTATCTGCCCCTCACAGTCTCCCTTTGGTGCTGCTTTATTCTTTGTGGCAAAGAAAGATGGTACTCTTTGACAAGTCACAGATCATTGAGCCCTAAATGAAGTCACCATCAAGAATTGTTACCCACTTTCACTCATTGATGACTTCTTTGACGCCTTGGGAGGAGCCACAGTCTTCTTCAAGATTGATTTGACTGCAGGCTAAAACCAGATTTGTATTAAGGAGGAAGACATCCCCAAAACAGCCTTCCACACTAAATACAACTTGTAAAAAGGTATGGTGCTCAACTTTGGCATGAAAAATGCCCCTTTCACTTTTTTGACCTTCATGAACAAAGTGTTTGCTCCACAAATAGGCAAGCATGTCCTAGTCTATCTAGACAACATCATTGTCTACAGCCCCTTAGTGGAACAGCACCACAAAGACCTAGAGGTAGTCTTTGCTACCCTGGCCCAACACAAACTGTTGGCCAAACCCTCCAAGTGTTAGTTCTTCTGTGAGCAATTACCCTTCCTGGGACACATAGTCTCAAAGGACGGCATCAAACCCAAAAGTCAAAAGATAAAAGCCATATGCAAGATGCCGCCCTCCAAGGATAAGTTGGAACTCCACACCTTCTTGGGGATGGTGGCCTATGTGAACTGCTTCATACCTGACTGTGGAGTTTTGACTGCCCCCTTATCCGCCATAACAAGCGCCAAATCCAAGTTTGTATGGACCCCCAATGTGACCTCTGTTTTAGACACCTCAAGGAGAAGCTCACATCAGCTCCTATCTTGCAATACCCCAAATGTGACAGGGAATACCAAATGAAAACCAAAGCCTCAGATGCATCCATTGGGGGAGTACTACAAATTAAAAATAATGATGGTGACTTCCTTCCTGTAGCTTAAGAATCACAAAAGTTGACAGATGGCAAGTGGCAATATCTTATCCACAACAAGGAGCTGCTGGTCATTGTACACTGCCTAGTCAAATGGCGTTGTTATCTAGAACAACAGGAAGAATTCACAGCATTAACCAACCACAAGTTGCTCATATATTTCAAAACCCAAGCAAATCTATCTTGTCACCAAGCCTGCTGGATGGAGCTCTTGGAGAGAGTCAATATGCTCATACAGTACAAACCTGGTCCCGGTCTTGCCATGGCAGACGCCCTCTCACGCCTATATGTCCGTGCCACAAGAGGGGAAAATGGGCTTGACCCAGACTGGCCTCATTTGGTACTATAAACAAAGGACATGGACTTCCCCCTTGGTACAACTAACATAACAAAGGAAAAAGTCATCAAAAACAAACACCTATTTGCTGATGTGTACGGGACCCTGCACAGAAAAACGCCCAACAGTACTACCATCCCTTATATCCCCACACACCAGCAAGTAGACACCATCCTAAAATATCACAGAGACCTCAGACACACCAAGAGTTGAAACCTATTTGAGTTCCTTAAGCACAAGGCCTGGTGGCCAACCCTATATTGTAATGTTCAGGAAGTCCTAGACTAATACAAGATATGTGAGAAATTTGCCAAAAGCAAAGCCCCTCCAAAGTCAGTACTACCCATCCACACACAACTACTCTTCAAGGTGTGGGCCCTCAACGTCGTTGGCCCCATGCCAGGGAAACACAATGATAAGAAATACATCTTAACCGCCATCAACTTTGCTACAAGATGGCCAGTAGCTCAAGCAGTAAAGGCGCACACTGGCAATGTTGTACAACAATTCATTAGAAAAGAGATAATCAGCAAGTTTGAAAAGCCAGAACTCCTGATAACCAAAGAAGGGAAATAATTGACCTCCAAAAACACCAATGTATACCTTGCTAAAAATGGGGTCAAACATACTGTGACAACACCATACCACCCACAGGCCAACAGACGTGTAGAGTGGCTTAATGGCAGCCTCATGCAAGCCTTAGCCAAACTCACTGCCAGGAGACCTGAAGACTGGTATAAGCAGCTATCAACTGCACTACTTGTGTGACAAACCCTAGTGAACAGATCAACCAGGAAAAGCCCCTTCAAGTTAGTTTATGGCACACAGCCAAATATCATTCAAGCATCAACAGGACCCAAACTGGAAATTTCAAGTAAAGTCCCCCTGCATTCAGACCCTCGAGTTATAGAGGCCAACAGCAAGCAAACATAAAAAGAAAATGAATGTCTGCAAAAAACCTTTGTCTCATCCAAGATAGACATGAATTTGGGGACAAAGTTTGGGTCATAAACGTTGATAAAAGCAAACTACAACCCAAGAAAGTAGGTCCAGCAATCATTATAAAGGTTAACAAAAATAACACTTACCTTGTGCAAGGACTTGGGAAGTGCAAAAAAGACAAGACCCTACACCATAATTGCCTGAGACCCTGCAAAGCAAGACAAAAACAACGCAAAACCGCCCTGCCCGCCACAGAACAACAATTAGTCCAGTATGGCACCTGGGCTCCTGACGGCCTCCCTGAAGACCTACCCCCATAGGAGGCCAACCTTTAGTTGGTGGAGGGGGTGTAAAAACAGCAGGATTGACCTGCCAGCAAGGTTCCAAGCAAGCAGGTTTTTGACCTGCAATCTGATTACCCAGCTACTTGAAGCCAGACTAGGAAGTCAACTCAAATTGCCAAATCCAACAACATGAACAGATGATGATCCTTTATTGTGGATACCTTGTTTTGGCGCTTGACTCATTACCAGGATCAAGCCACCCCTTCACCATCCAGCCGTGTGATCAACAAAATCATGTTTCAGTTATCATTGATTCACAATGACTATATAATCACTATCTCTCAATAAAGATTATTATCTAGCTTCTAAATATTTTCCCTTTGTAACTCTGCTAAGACAGCACAGTTACAAAATTCTCAAACTTGATCTGTTGAATGTGTTCAACCAAATCAGGATGATATAAGGAATGGAATGGTTAACAGCAGTTAGAACTAAGAAGGGCATCTTTTAGCTCTAAGTAATGCCTTCTGGTTTAAAGAATGCTCCGGCTTGCTTTCAGCCGGTAATTGATTTGGTCTTGGGGGATCTCCTAGGTTTATGTGCCATTGTGTATATGGATGATATCTTGGTGTTCTCTCCAGATGAGTATTCACATAAGGCCCACCTGTCAGAAGTTATAGAGTGTATCCTCCAGGATAATATGATCATCAAAAGGAGTAAGTGTGAATTCTTTAAACGTAAGGTTACCTTTCTTGGTAATTATATATTTGAGGATCATCACACTTTTGCCCCTAACAAGGAAGCAGAAGTTTGCAATTATGCTACTCCTGTGACAGTATCCCAAATTTGCAGTTTCTTGGGTACCTGTACATTCTTGAAGAAATTTACCCCTCACTTGTCAGAAGTGGCTGCCCCCTTGTATTTGGCTAGCAGGAAAACAAATTTAGTCTGGACGCCTGAGTGCGCAAACACATTTTCAGAAGTCAAGGCTCTTTTGTTGTTTTCACCTGTGTTGAGACATGTGAATCCTGAGCTTCCTTTTGTTGGTTCCACAGATGCCTCTAAATATGCTTTAGCTGGTGTGTTGTTACAAACTGCTGGCAATGGGGTTGAGAGACCTGTAAGCTATTTCTCCTGGAAGATAGAGGCTTGGAAAAGCATTTAAATGATTTACAATAAGGAATTGTTGGTAGTTGTGGAATCTTTAAAGCATTGGCACCACCATCTCATGTGGGCGTGTAATCTGTTTGTAGTAAGGACCTACCATGAAGCTCTTCTGTATTATTGTCAACCCAGGGTTTTTTGGGTTGCCAATCCAGATGGCATGGTGATCTGACAAGATACAAGTTCTGCTACAAGTTTATTAAGGGAACTGATAATCACTTGGCAGATGCGTTGAGTAAAAACCATCCCATCTCCCAGATGCTGGCATAGATGTTGAGTTTAACACACACACTATGTTTCCAGAAAAATATGTGTTTCCTTTTGTATTACCTCTTTGTGACGGAAATTGCGGGTAGTATGAAGCCGTTTCTAAGTGATGGGGAATTACCACCCAAATCCACATAGAATTAATGATTAACCACCAACGTGGCTTCAGATATCTTTTTGTAAAATTTCCATTTTTAATACCAGGATTAAGCAGAACAATTAATCCTAACCAAAGTAGCCTAAGATAAATGGCCTGAGACAACATCAACATATCTTCAGAATAAAATTCTGGACATTGGGAGGCAACACAATTTTCAGTTTCTAGAATGGGGGGAGCTTTAAGATTGGCTGGCACAAAATTAACATTGGGCGGCACCAACAACAAAGTTCCAACTGCAGAGCCCCATCTTCCAGAAATGATTTGGTTGTGAATTAGATTGTACAGAATATATTGTAACAACCCAACCACAGGATGCATTTTGAAAATTAAATTAGAACTAGGGATAAATGATTTTTATTGTGTAAAATTTTGGTAGGACTCAACTCTTAGTGTCAGGATTGACAATTTCCCCCCTCTGGAACTTCAGGCCCAGGAGCAGGAATCAAACCCGGAACCTGGATCCCCTAGGCCGCTGGGCCAGAGGACCGCAAGACCAACCACCTGCATTTTTCTGGGATTGAGCCCCTGCAAGCTGATGTTGAAGAAGACAACCCGCCCAGAAAAGTAGTTTGAGCCAAGGACAGTACTGCACTAAGTGAAGTGCAAATCACAACACCTAATGAAGATGACCTGGCAACTATTGGCCTTATGAGTTTGAAGTTTTCACCAGCAACCAATCAAGAGCCAACCCAAGGAAGAGGCAACGGCCCGCAACTTGGCTCCATGACCTCAATGCTAAAGCAAGATAATCAGGTAGCTAAATTGGGAGCTGCAACCAATGAAAGAACTCCCGGGCTGTATGCAATTTTGCTGCCTTTAGACCCAAGTCCCCAGTTTCCCGGTCCTGCCCTTCACAAATGCCCTGATGACTTCCACAAAAAATGTTAAGTTTGGAGGTGGGGTGCTATATAGACCTAAGGACCCCACCCTCCAAACTTATTGCCATTTTGAAATAAAGGTTATGTTACTTTGGCTTATACAGCTATTACCGTGTTTTGTATTTTCCGTCTATCAGTTCAGCTCAAGATCTTCTGGTCTGCCTTCCCCACCGCCCGCAGTATTCTGTCCAGTCAGTGTACCCTTTGGGCCTGTCCATTTCACTGAGTATCCTTTAAAACCCAAGTACAAGGACTACACGCCAGAGAAAATCATTGAACTAGATCCATTAGCCCGCATCTAATCCGCTGTCAGATACAACTGCCAAGGCCCGTGGATATTCTCTACACCCAAACTGTTTAGAGGAAAGTTTAACTATCTCCTGGCCTACAATATCTACATGGAGCTGCCAGTAACACACAAACCAATGCTTGCGTCTTTGCCCAATTTACCAACCAACCACACCAGCAAGCTTTTTGGTATAGTGTACATTCCCTCACAGGGGTGGTGGACACCATTATACTGGCCGCCGGCCCCTGGTCTTGGGTGGGGAAGTCCGTGTACTACCTTCTCAAGTTAGCTCCTATCTTGTGGTGGGCCCTGCCCACAAGAAACCTGGCCCAAGTTATCCCCAAAAACAACAGGCCAGCCGCCCAAGACTGGATCCCTGACACTTAGAGTTGAAACAGTGGAAATTATTCAATATATATCAGAAAATTGACTAAGCAATACCACCTGAATCTTGGCCTCCTATTCCTTTCACATTGTCAAGTAAGTATCTGGTCCAGGTTGCAAAGAACCCTTGTGTGACCAATTTTTGACAACTATGCTGATTAACATGCTTGTATCAGGTGACCCTCAAATTACGCCAATTTATCAATGTCAATTTGCAAGGAGGAACTGGTTTTACTAACAGACTGAAGCAGCCGTAACCCATTTCCAATTGACTGTTTGGTTTAAATCCATTAACTTGGTCAATTTCAATAAAGGTTTCCTGGCTTTTTGAGCCTTCTTGCTTGGGCAGATAATTTCTGGCATGATGGAACCTACTGTGACACTCTGCCTGCTACGCTTGCCACCATGTCCTTAACCAAGGGCGCAGACTATGACTTATATTCCAAAGTTAAGTTTTTGCAGCCTCTGTCCAAAGGTATCAAGGACCCACTCTTGGGCGGCCGGCCCACCAGTTTTGGAAGTAACTTGAACTGGGTTTTTTGCAAGCAGGGCCCACCACAAGAGAGGAGCTAACTTTAAGAGGTAAGAAGCAGACTTTCCTAACCAAGACCACAGGCCGGCGGCCGGTACAATGGTGTCCATCACCCCAGTGAGGGTGGTGTACACTATACCAAAAAGCTTGCTGGTATGGTTGGTTGGCAGGTTGGGGGAAGAGGCTGGCATCAGTTTTGGTGTTATGGATGGTTCCATATAAACGTTATAGGCCGGGAAGTAGTTGAATTTTCCTCTAAATAACTTGGGAGTAGAGAATATCCACAGGCCTTGGCGGTTGTATCTGATAGCAGATTGGATGCAGGCTAATGAGTCAAGTTCAATGATTTTCTCTGGGGTGTAATCCTTATGTTCAGGCTTTAAATAGGTAATCAGTAAAGTGAATGGGCCCAAAGGAAGCACCAGGTGGACAGAAAAGAGCGGGTGGGAGGCCCCGCAGTCCATAGTCCCGGCGGCCCAGGGGAATCCAGGTTACAGGTTCAATTCCCGCTCTTGGGCCTGGGTTTCCAGAGGAGGAGAATTGTTAATCCTGACAAAAGGTTACAAAAGGTTATTGGAACTAGCATGTGCACATCTGGTTGGCCAGTTGCAGGGTTATCACAAGATAGGTCCATTTATATATCATCAAGGTTGCTTATGGGTTCTAGAGGGAATCATTTGGGATGAAATCATGGAGGCCTATCACCCCTGTTCCAAAGCAGGCCAACCAATAAAAAAATAAAACAGTGGAGCTAATCTGCTGACAGTTTTCTTGGAAAGGTTTGACAGTGCAGGCAGCAGCTTTTGTTTGAGACTTCCTGGTATGTGTTTGATCCAAGGCAAGCTGTAACAAGACTATTTAATTGATGGTTCCACTTCAGCTGCTGCAGAGCCCTGGACGTCAGTGTTGGTAGATTTCATTGTTGAAATTCCAGAGTCTAACTGATTTAATGCAATCATGGTGGTGATTGATTTCTTCACAAAAATGGCACATTTTGTCCCCTTCTCAAACACAATTACTTTGGTGGAGACAGCTAGTCTGTTTGTGAATAGAATCTTCTCCCTACATGGCATCCCAATGGAGATTGTGAGTGACCGCGGGCCCCAATTTATTGCTCAGTTCCGGGAAGCCTTTACAAAATTCTGGGTATCAAATTGTGCTGTTCTACGGTTTTCCACCCCCAATCCAATGGAAAAACAGAGAGGGTAAACCAAAGTTTGGAAGTTTACCTGCGCCTACTACACTAATGTGCAACAAGACAACTGGTGTGCTAACCTACCCATGGCAGATTTCACATATAATAACACCCCGCACATGTCAACTAAGGTTTTGCCTTTCTATGCCAATGTAGGTTACAATCCTTCATCCAACATGGGTCCTTGTTTAGTTAGCAAGATAGAAGCTGCCACTGATCAAGCCTCTGTATTGAAGCAGGCCCATCAGGAGCTTCAGGTTACTCTTGCCGCCGCCGTGATAACTTACAAGGAATATGCAGATTGCAAGCGCCAGGAAGTTCCAACCTACCAACCAGGTGATCTGGTCATGGTGAATGCCTGCAATATGAAACTGAATGTCCCTTGCCGCAAATTAGGTCACAAGCAAGTTAGTTCCTTCAAAGTTGAACTTCAAATTGGTCCCTCCTCATATAAGCTAGATTTACCCCCAGCTTTTAAGATCTTCCATACCTTTCAAAAATGCTTACTTACTCCTTTTAATGGTACTGAGATCCCTTCTTCCCAACCCATTCTTGTGGAAGGAGAAACTGAGTATGATTTAAATTTTATTTTGGCTTCCCGTAAGAATTGACGCCATCTGGAATATTTGGTGTTGTAGAAGGGTTATCCTGATTCTTCAAAACTCATGGGTTCCTCATTATGATTTTTCAAATTTCCCAGATCTGATCCAACAGTTTTACCAGACCAATCCCACTGCTATTGGCCTCCCAAGCTTACCTTAGCTGCAATGAAACTTCTCCTTGTCCCATCTTCCAGATGGTGGTATTGTGCCCTGGGCTAAAGCGGAGGATAATGTCATGGTAAGTTCTATAATGCTGGGGATTATTCAGTTGAGTAGGAAAGCTAGGAAATCCAGAAAGCCTTTAACAAAAATGACTGATTTAATGGACTTGAATCAAACAGTTGATTGAAAATGGGTTACAGCTGCTCCAGTTTGTTGGTTGAATCCAATCCCCCCTGTAAGTTGATGTTGATAGATTGACGTAATTTAAGGGTCAGCAGATATGAACTAATTTATCATCTTGGTCATCATAAGTTGGTCACTCAAGGGTTCTTTGCAACAAAGACTAAGTACTCACTTGACAATGTGGAAGGAATAGGAGCCCAGAATCCAGGTGGTATTTCTTAGTCAATTTTTGATATATATTGAATAATTTTCACTATTTAAACTCTTAAGAGTTGAGTCCTCCCAAAATTTACTCAATAAAAAAATCACACATCCCCTGGTATAACTTTACTTTTGAATGAATCCTGTAGTTGGCCTTTTGTGCTACATCCCCTACAATTTAATCCTTAGTGTCAGGGATCCAACCTGAGGGGGGTTCCTAAGAACTTGCGGGCAGACGGCCCGTGGGCCCAGCAGGGAGGGCCTACCACAAGATTGGGGCTAACTTTACAATATAAGATAACAATTTTCCAAGGACTGCCCAAGGTCTGCTTACAGGCACCATAGAATCAATCAATATGGTGAGGGTGATATACATCACCCCAAATATCTGGGTGGAAGTGGATTCATTAGTGGCAACAGATTCTTGTGGGCGGTTGGGCCGCGGGGTGAGGGACGGTGTCATTGGAACCAAATATACGGGCAGTAAATTATACTTGTCTCAGAATAGCAGAGGGAGCCAGGTGATTTTGATGCCTTCTCTGTAAAGGACTTCTGTCTCTTGAGTTCGTTCTTTGGGGTCGTGGATGAGGATCTCCTCCAGAGTAAATTCCGAATACGCCAGGTTGGGTGGGTACTCAGTGAAATGTACTGGGCCAAAGGGAGCTCCTGGTGGACAGTAAAGTTTGGGCGGCTGGTCCGCGGTTTCTTGGGGTAGGTGAGCACGGGGTGCAGAGCCGCAAGGAGTAGACTGTAAATGAAGTAAAACTAATAACAAGTATTGTATGATCTGGTTGAATCAAAGGTTCATGTCACTTTATTGCAAGGATGGCAATGGGCATCTTCCTGGCGGCCCAGGGTATAAGTATGCCCATCTGTCATGGTAAAACTTTCACAATTTCTGTTGGCCCAGGGTTTCCTGCTTACCAGGTCTTCCCAGTCTTTGGTGGCATCAATTGCGGGGGTTATTTCATTGGCTGGTTTGAACTGAGAATGCTCAAATTCCCTAGTCAGGTGTGTGGGATTGGTTGCCTCCAGGTGGCCCACGTTCTATGGGAAAATTCTCTGTTTTCCCTTCCATGCGGGCCTGAGTTATTTCAGAATCTGTGGCTGGCCCTGCCTGTTGATTGGCTGTTTTATCAGGAACCTTTAGCGTGGAGAGTATTGGTGTAGGTACATTTGGTTCATCAAGCTTAAAAGGATTTTCCAAAGTCAAATCCTGTTTGATTTGAGCCCAAAAAACTGTGGGCAGCCAGGCAGCTGGTCCTGCAGGCTGGCCCCCAATATGCATGGGTTTGAGTTTTGTAGTAGAGGCTTTTTGATAAGTATAGTTGATAAGAGTTTGTCACTTGTGACACTTAGCCGGATTATTATGGAAAGTTGGGAGCCTGCTGTTGAAACTTTGTCATTGCTGCCGCCAAATGTTAATTCAATGCTTGTCAATCTTGAAGCTGTTCCTCCTACCGTGAAAGCTGAAACTCTTGTTCTATCCCAATCTCCTGAGTTTTATGCTTAAGACACTCTGATTAGCTCACAGGCCATTTATCTAGGGATTTTCTGGTTGGGGTTAATTATTTTAATTAAACCTAGTATCTCATTTGGAAATTTCACAAAACAGTATCTGAAGCTATGTTGGTGGTTAATCATTAACTCTATGTGGATTTGGTGGGTTATTCCCCACCACATGGAGACAGCTTCTTATTATCCCGCAATTTCTGTCACAAGATCTACCCTGACTTGGTGGACCAACTCCTACGCAACCACATCTTTGTACGTATCACAGAGACCCTGGACAAAAAGGAGAATCTCAAGGCAATTGACTGGGACTCCTAAAAGTACAAGATTATACATTTAAGGACCATCAGGATACCACCACTCCTCAGGATTGCAAAATTGTAGCTCACCACCCAGAAATCTTCAAAGAAGCTCTATCAGGGTTGCCACCAGAGAAACACATACAACACTCCATCCAAGTCAAAGGAGCCGCACCTAAGGCAAAACCCATCTACCAACTTACCCCAAACAAAGTCAACACCTTATGTGCTTACCTCAAAGAGGCATTGAAAAAGGACTTATCCGCCCCTCACAGTCTCTTTTTGGTACCACTGTATTCTTTGTGGCTGACAAGGAGCGCCTTTTGGGGAAGCTTCAAATATGGAATTAAGAAGAAGAGAAGTATATTTTATTGGATAATACTTTAGACTTATATAGCTTTAGCTGTGGCGGAGATTTAGCTGGATTCAACCTAGAAGTTGGTCATGTGCAGGATTGGTTTGAGTTGCTGGATACTTGGACAGCCATGTGATATTGCTTGGTTGCCATTTCTGGTATATTGAACTGTATATTAGAAAGGCATCAATTTGGGCAATGACTGGAGGTTAAGTGGGTTGGCGGTAGCCAGAATACTTGTATATCCAGACCCTCAACACCCCCCCCTTAAGGGGGTTACTCTGGTACATCAGGAGGGGGCTTTGTTCTGACGGCTGCTGCCTGATGTTCCTGGATTTGTTTGCTTGTTGATACCTGTTGGGTTGAGTGTTCTCCTTTGCTAAGGCAGAGGCGGGATCTGTGGTACTTCTTAGTGATGGGCTCTTTGGCGCCCTGGAACTTAACCAGGTAGGTGTTCCTGTCTGGTCTATACTTGATGATTCTTCCTGGTCCCCTGTGTAGTGAGTCTAGCTTCTTTCTATTTCCAGCCTGGACCCAGACAGGGGAGTTGGTGGGGGAGTGGTTCCTCTGTAGAGGTTACCTTTTGTATTTTGAGCCTTTTTGTTTCTGCTATTTTAGCTTTGAGGCGTATGTGTAATAGAGTTGGTACTTGTTCTACTGTAGGTGGTTTCCCTGAGGGAATCTTTACGTATGGTTGATTGTTGCAGATAACTATGGCTGGTTTGTATCAGTATGTTAGTTCAAACAGTGAGTAGCCTATCCCTTGATTGATGTGGACCTGGGATACTAATAATACATGTTTAACGTATAGTGGCCGTGTGTCTTTGGCTTTGACATCCATTATTTTCTTGAGGGTTCTTATAAGGCTGCAATTTAGGTGTTTAACTCTGCCATTAGCCTGTAGGGCAAGGTTGTGGAATGTTTAATGTTCTTTGCTTTTAGGTTGTTGTTTACTATGTGACAAGATAACTCTGTTGCTCCATCAGTTATGATGTAGTCTGAAGTACTGTAGTCAGCTATAATTGCTTTGTTAATGAATCAGTTTATTGTTTCTGCTTTGTGGTCCTTTGTTGCCCAGCAGATGTGCCAGCGTGTAGAAAATTTGATGGCTACAATTAGGAAATGTTGGTTTGTCTTTGTTTCTGGGAAGGGGCCCACTACATCTAGCCCCAAACCTTGAATGGTTCCGGGTCAGGTACTGGGTTGACTGTTGGCTGGGGAGCCTTTGTGCTGGTGTATTTCTCACACACTGTGCACTTTTTCAGAACATCAACTATATCTTGTTTGAGGTTGGCCACCATACTATCTCTTTTAATGTGAGGTATAGATTGTTAGCCTTTGTATGTCCTAGTAGGCGGCAATGTCTTAGGATGGTGACAACTCTTTGTACAAGTGGGATGTAGGGTACATGTTTGTCATTAATTATTTGGTATACAGTGCCATTTGATACATGGAAATATTTTTTGTTACTTACTAATGTATCATGGGTTAGTTGGTGTTTAGAGGGATCTTTTTCTTTTTTCTTGAACTCAGTTTTATATAGGTTGGGCCAGTCAGGGTACATGTGGTCAGAATGATCCTCTCTTGGCTGACATAGCCTAGAGAGAGCATCAGCCGTGACCAGCTCTTCTCCCTTTTGTACTGGATTTCCAGATTGAGCTGTTCCATCAGGGACTTCTATTTGGCTTGTTGCTGTACAAGTGCATTCTGAGTTTTGAAATAGATTAAAGATATATGGTTGGCTAGTACTCAGACGTTTAAATGTCCTTCTAGATAACATTTTCATTTCTTTCATGTATATATACTGTCTAGCAATTCCTTTTCGTTTATTGGGTATCTCTGCTCAATTTTGGTTAGTTTTCTGCTTTTTTAACATACTGGCAGGAAGTCTTGCTGCCCTGGCTGGTGGATGTGTAGGACTGTGCCAATGGCAGTGTCACTGACATCTGACTCAAACTTGTACACCTGTTGTTATTAAGGTATTGCAAGATTGCTGCTTCAATTAAATCTTGTTAAAATAATTGGAAATTCATGCTGCATTATGGTGTCCAGATGAATTTCTTTTTGGCATTACCCTTGATTAAGTCATTGATTGATGTGGTGAGTTTTCCGCAGTCTTTGATATATTTCCTTAGGTAAGCTACCATTCCAAGAAATCATCTAACTTTGTGAGAGAGGGGGGCTAAACTAACTAAGTTCAGCTCCCATCCGGGTGAAACAAACCACCAGGATGCCATATGTGCAGAACTGGGATGGCCGCTTGGAGGGGGGACTACAGGGAGGACACCAGGGACAACTGAGGGAAGTAGGTGTTCAGACCCATTAGTATCAGGCCGGTGAGCAACCAAAGGGTGCAGGTAGGAGCAGGAGAGAACACCTTGGAGGATCTGGGGGGTACTGTATGTCTCTGGACCACGTTGAGGAGGGGAGGCATGGGAGGCACTGCTTCTTCAGAAACTGGTGAAGTATGATCCACAGTGTCCAAGTCCAAATCATCACACGTCAGGCTCTTGACCACAGCCTCTCCAGAAAAGAGAAGACCGCTGGGGAGGTCCCAGAGACTAGCAGGGTCTCTACCTACCAGACGGGCTGACAAAGAGATTTTCCCCCATAAATCAGGGGAGGTGAACCACAGAAGCAACAAGAACGGAGCCAAGGAAAACACCACAAATTTAAGAGCTGGGGTTATCATAGGAATATTCCTCACAAAATTTGGAGTAGGACAGTATATTTTTCTGACAAAAATCATTCAGAACAGGGGCTGGTAGGGTATACTTAGCAAAATAGAGCCAAACTGTAATAGGAGGGTCCAGAGAGCTTTACAATGGTTGTGAGAGGCTTGAGAAGAACGGCAAGCAAGAGCGGGTTTGAAATCAATGATTTTAATAGAAAATTCAAAATAATAATAGGAATTATAAAGAAAATCAATTGAAAATTTGAGTTTCAAACTCTGTTTTTGAAAGCAAGAATGGGAAAGACAACTACTAGATGAACCAACACTAGTATAGGGACCCAGAAGAGAAGCCAGGTTCAAAACTGGCTGGCAGAAGGTAAGCTTGGAACAGAAACTAACACCACAATCTTTAGGCTGTAGGAACTCAAAACTGGGTTCCAAACAACAACAAATTTAAAAATAAAGTGCAGATAGCTCCAAACTTTAATATTATTGGAAAATAGACAAGCAGGGGACTTGAAGTCCCCTTGCTTGCATAAAAGGAATGGGCTGCAAATAAGATGGGTCACATGACAGTGGAACTAAATCCAATTGGCTGGAGGCAAAACTTTGCTAGGCAGGGGCAGGGAGACTGGAGGGTTTCATTCCAATTTCCGCGGTCAGATCTGATTGGCTGGAAGAGGCACTGGTCATTTGGAATTCACTTGGGTTGCTTAGTGTCAATGTGGCAACCTCTGATTGGCCAGCTCTAATGTTTTTTAGAAGTGGTCAATACCAAGCTAATAAGTAGTCTAAATTAACCAGTGTTTCTTCCCAGGAGGGAGCAACCAAAGGCAAAGGTTCCACAGGGTAGGCCAGCACAAACCTCTCATCTACTGTGTGAGCTAAATCATTTAAGGAATGAAGGGGTTTGGCAGGCATTTTAGAACCTTTCTTGGTACAACAAGGGAAAATTGCGCAATCCAAAGCCAGAGGTGGCAGTGAGTTTACAAACTTTTTTAACAGAGGTGGGGAATTATATGTTATTTATGGCTTTAATTTTGTCTGGGTCTGCTTTGATGCCACCATCAGATACAATGTGGCCCAATAACAAGAGTTCCTTTTCCATAAATTAGCACTTACTAGGTGTGGCATAAAGTTTGTGCTTTGCAAGTCAATCAAGTGTCTTGCAGACATGTGTGAGGTGTTCCTCTTTGGTTTTTGAGAATATGATGATATCATCAAGGTAGCATAATCTATTTGAGAGACCGTTTAGTGCTTGTTTCATCATGGTGACAAACGTTGTGGGAGCGTTGATCATCCCAAAGTTCATTACTCTAGTTTCAAAGGATCCAAATTGTGTACGGCACACAGTTTTTAATATGTACTTTTCCTTTACTTCAACCTGGTTGTACTCTGAGGTGAGGTCAATTTTGGAGAAAAATTTGGCACCTGAGAGTCTTGCAAACAGATTCTCTATAAGTGGAAGAGGGTATTTATTCTTTACTGTGCTTGCATTGAGAGCTCTATAGTCAGTTACTAGACAAAGGGTGCCTTCCTTTTTCTTTACAAAGAACACTGCTGCCCCCCATGGGGATTCAGACGGGCAGATGAAGCCTTTAGCTAAGTTGTCCTCAATATGGGTTTTGAGGGTTTGGGTCTCCATGGGAGAGAGTCTGTAGAGGGGTGCAGGTTTAGGAATGGCTTTACATAAGTTGATGCCATGTTTGACCTCCTGTTTGGGGATAACTCTGTGAGCTCTTCCTTAAATACATGAGTGTATTTGTTTAGGAGTGCTGCAAGTTCTGGACATTGGATTTTGGTTGTTTGTATGTTATAAAATTTGGTGTACCTCATTATGTGGAGGTTACTGTCTTTGGTTAGATGTTCTGAGTTGTCTTGATTTATGACTTGGACAATTACTGTGTCCCTGTTGTATTGTGTTTGGTTGTAAACTAGCCATCACTGTACTCATGCATTTGATCCATTAATCTTGGTGAACAATGGAACAATGGGACTATTGGCCTGGATGATAACAAGGTTGAGTGATCAACTAAGTTGTATCCTAAGTTCCTATTAACTAATGATCAGCTGATTGTTAGTTTAATAGTGGGCTAAGAGTAGAGGAGACAAGGCAGTGATCAGAGGATCCTGACGTTCTGTGCCTCTTGTCTAATTTCCCTTAACTATAAAACTCCCTTCTTGATTATTGAATAAAAGATCAATTATTACATACTTCAACTTTATTATACACATTAGGCTAGATACTTATCTTGACCTAATCTTTATTAATAGAAGAATTGTATTTTGAGTTAAGCTAAGCAACTACCAACTATAAGAAGAAATACAACATTGGTGCTCACTTGTAGCATGCAACATTCTGATGATAACTGTTGCCCTGCCGGGGACTCGTCTTTTGTGCGGGGAGGTGATGGAGATAACCTTCTCCATGCGTTTCTGCGCCATCTGCAGGACCACCCCAATGGGTTATTTACAGAGATCAATTGCCTTGCTGGAACAAGGGATGATCTTCCTAACAAGTTCATGGTGTTTGGTCAGTTTATGACTGACGTGCAGCATCCCCAGTTAATAGAGGACCAGTCCTCTTTTCATCTCAATGTCCCAGTACCTCTGGAGGTAGATGGGATTGCAGAGCCCACCCAGCAACAGCTGGAACAAGCTATTAACGGGATGGACCAAGGTGCGTACCAGAACGGGGAAGCCCACAAGAAGCTTGCCATACTCCCTTTGTATGGCACCACAGCCAAAGAGAAATTTTGAAACTTCACAGGGATAACTCCTAACCAGCTTTGTGTTCAGATGAAAACAATCAAACAGGCCAAGGATTACATCCACAGTTTTGCGCATCCTGTCATCTGTCACAATCAGACTCACCTAGGATATCAGCTATCCCTGATCTTGCATCAGGGAAACTTGATAAACAACCAGCAGGCTTTCCTTTGTTGTCTATATGACAAACTTACAAGCTCCATGGCTAACATTAGCCACCAGTTGAGTCACTTGACAATTCATCAGAACTTCACAGCAAACTGGTCAATACAGCTTGAGGAACATCTGACCAACTACGTGTCCACAATGGTTGGAGTTGTGCTGGAGCACAAGGGTTTGGACAATAACTGGCTAGGAATGGAAACCCATCACTTAAAGGGTGCAAAGGCCACCTTCTGCTACCTATGTAGCAAGGTAGAATTGCTCAGCCGCTCTGTAAGGCTTATAGAAGACGGAGTCACAGCAGAGGGCAATAAAGAAGTTACCACCATTATCCAACAGACCATGGAAGAACTATCTGAACATGTTGGAAAAATTGACAAGGGCCTTTGGCAATCCCTCTTGGACTGTAATCAGTTCAACGTGGAAATCTCCAAATTGTTAAAATTGATTAACCACAATCACAATTGCACGGAAGATATTTGTATCAACCTGGCAGCAGTAAGCAACAACTATTGGGCTATGCATGAAAAGACCAACATAACGTTTGAGAATCAAGAATCACAGATGGAGAAACTTGAAGACAAACTACACGTGGCTAATCACACAATAAAAGACCTTGCACAAAAAGTACACTTGCAAGGCAGCAAAATTCTTAGCTACAAGGACAAGTAGAGCAGTTACTTCAAGTTTACTCCAGTCAAACTGTTCTGGAAACATGACACAGAGGACCACGGGAAGAAGTCAAAGTGCCCTTTCCACAACCAGTCAAGCAATGTCAGAAGATTGTTGCTCTTTTCATACTATGAGAGCAATGAAGACAACATAGGCCACACCATGAGGAAAGTCTATGTAGCAGAACCAGTCCTAGATAGTAGCAAGACACCTCTCCCTGGTGCTGCTGCCTCCACTCCCAGGACTAGCAACAACACCAGAGACGCAGCTTCAGAAGCACGTTTTTGTGCTGCAACCCAGAGAAATGTTTCACCACCTCCCAGAAGAATCTATAACTTTAGCACCTCTACGGTTATCCCAAATTTCAAACCAACAAACTTACCAAAGTTTGATAAGAAAGCCAATGTTCACATGTTCCTCTGCCTATACAACAACTCTATGTACAGGGCAGACAACACTATGAAGAATTCAGCTATCTTCAATTGTTTGAATTTGGAAACCCAGACCATCATAATGCCAAGACTCCCAGAACAGAGCTGGACATATGAGAACGTATCCAGAGCTCTCATTGCGGAATTTGGCAGTGAAGAAGCCTTATTTTGCCAAAAAATGGAGTTCACAGAAGGAAGGATAAAAAAGGGAGAAAGCCTAATGGAGTTCTCAAACGCTTTTACTTGGAAGTACAGACATTAGTCTTCATTGGAGCCGCCACTTTTGTTGACGTAAAAAGAGCACTTCTCAACTATGTACGCCCAA
Organism: Entomophthora muscae; assembly: GCA_014839935.2. Lineage (NCBI taxonomy): Eukaryota > Fungi > Entomophthoromycota > Entomophthoromycetes > Entomophthorales > Entomophthoraceae > Entomophthora > Entomophthora muscae. Next base: position 38,393 of record QTSX02005931.1, on the reverse strand, counting down.
ACAGAGAGCTTTTGATTGCTCTCAAGTCTGGTATATATAGTGCAAGAACAGTCCCTGATCTCATGCGTCACTTGGGATCTTTTAAGGAACAGTTTGAAGTTCCCTTTCTGGATTATAAGAAAGCAACTTCATCTTTTTCTACAGACCCCAAGAATAAGACTTGGGATAAGGACTCCCCTAGGAAGTCGACAATAGTAGCCGCGCCCCCAGCCAACAACACAATCAACAACTGCACCTGTTACAAGTGCGGGCAAGTAGGGGATTTTTCCAGAGACTGCAAGCAACCCAAGGCCAATGTGCGCCACTTAAACCAGGAGGACAATGTGGAGGACAAGAAGGACTACAAGGATGAAGAAGATGACGGAGATGAAGACGGTGAGGAGTGAAAAAACTGCTAAGCAGTCAGGTTGAGAAGAAAACCCTGACTGCTAGTAGTTCCTGACCCTCTCCATCTATCAACCTGGACCCCAACGTCCCTGATTGCAACACCAGCCTGTTGGACCAAGAAGCCTGCCCTGAAAGATACATGCCAGATAAAGAGGAAATAAACAAAGACTTGTTACATAGAGTCTTGGCTGTCAACGCAGTCACAAGAAAACAAGCAATTTTTAAAGAGAGTATGCCTTCTATGGAAGCCGTTGACACCATCTCTATACCATATGCGGAACAACTTTGTATGCCATACACTGAGGTCACTCACAAGAGTGATAGTGTCAAAAAGCTGTCCCAACTACTGAGGTTGGTACAAGTCTCTACAAATTTGGATACTTTGAAATCCTTGAAGCCCAACCTAACAACTGTGCTGGAGTCATTCCTTGCCCAGTTTAAAGGATTGGACATTCACAAGGTTACCAAAATTACCTCACCTCATTATGGAGAACGTCATGATTGCACTTACATTGAGCTGGTGGTTCATAAGCTTTGGGTAAGAGCAATTCTGGACTCTGGAGCTCCAGGAAACATTGTGTCAACCAGGCTAGTCAAAAAATTGAAACTTACCCCTGATTTAGACTATAATGAGGAATTAGTCTCTGTGGGACCAGAAAAGACTAAGGCATTGGTAGCCTATTTGTCTTTATCACTCTGCTTTGGTAAATTGGTGGTAACAGCCCCGGCAATAGTGTTGCGCAACAAGAGCTATGATATCTTAATTGGTACCAGCTTCATGACAACCTACAGAACCATCATCAATCATCAGGATAGTACCTTTAGCATTTTGGGTCACTCAGTACCAATATTCTATCATGGTGATAGACCAAGAGACCTTCATGCTAAGAAAATCCATTATATTAATATGGAATATGCTGATGGGGATATGCTAGTAGCATACACCTTGCGTCAACAGAAAATTAAGGTTTTACCTCTTGCCACTAAGGAGTACAAAGGGATTCCTTTATATTCCTCTAGCAAATTATCTATTCCAAGTGGATCTCAGGTGATTCATAATACAGGTCTAAGCCTCATTTTTCCTAAAGGTATGCATGGTGAAGTATTTGGACTCCACAATAGTTTGCAACTGGAACCCTGGATCCTACCTGGCATTATCATGCCTTCAGCAGAAGAAATCCTAGTACTTCTAGGAAACCTCTCCAATAAATAGCTGACGGTGAAGAAACATCAACTTCTAGGCTACATGAAGCTGGAAGAGAACTCTGGACTTATGGATGCCACCCCATTTGATGAGTTCAGTGAATTTGCACTACCTTGTAACCAACCAAGCGTTCTGTTGCTCATTCCACACAAGTCTTTAAATGAACTTACTGAGGATCAGAAGGATTGAGCTATTCAACTCTTTGAGAAGTACAAGGACGTCTTTGCAGAGAACAACCATGACCTAGGAAAAGCTCTGGGGGTTGAACATGTGTTGGATACTCAAGTTACTGCTTCTATACGCTCCAGGCCAATAAGACGTAGTCTGGCCAACCAAGCCATTGCCAATGAAGAACTACAAAAGTTACTTGCATCTGGCCTTTTGGTGCCCAGCAAGAGTCCTTGGTCCTCTCCTTTACTAATTGTAAAGAAAAAGGATGGGTCAAACCGTGTAGTAATGGACTATTGCAAACTGAACTCTGTTACAAAAAAGGACTCTTATCTGTTGCCTCGCATAGATGACACATTGGACAAGCTGGGTGGTGCAAAATACTTCAGCGCAATGGACCTGATCAGCAGATATTAGCAGATTGACCTTCCAAAGACCAACCAGGAAAAGTGTGCCATTATTACAGAACAAGGCCTTTTCCAACCTACCAAGATACCACAAGGACTTGCAAATGCTCCTGCAACTTTCCAAAGGGCCATGGATTCCGTGATGGGAGACCTCAAGTTGACTTGTGTCCTGGTTTACCTTGACAATATTAACGTCTTTTCCCGGACTTTTAGTCAGCATTTAGACCACTTGGAGGCATTATTCCAGCAACTGATTGCTGCCAACCTCAAGTTAAAACCAAGAAAGTGTAACTTCTTCAAGGAACATAAGGAATTCCTTGGGTACATCATCAGTAAGGATGGCTTGCGGCCTGTTCCTGCTAAGGTTGAAGCTATCACACACATGCAAACGCCTTCCAACAAGAGAGATGTTCAGGTGTTTTTAGGGATGATTGGCTATTATAGACGCTTCATACCAATATTTGCTGGCCTAGGAGGGCCATTATTTCACTTGTTGAAAAATGACGTTGAGCTCTCATGGACAGAAGGATGCCAGAAAGCCTTCAAGGACTTGAAGGCCACTCTAGTAACAGAGCCTGTACTCTCCTACCCTAACTTTGAGTGTCCTTTCATTGTACATAAAGACGCTAGTTTGACCGCAATTGGCGCGGTTTTTTTGCAGCTAGACAATAATGATCAAGACCATCCTGTAGGCTATTGCTCCCACACACTGAATAGTCACAAACAAAACTATATGGTCACAGAAATAGAATGCCTGGCAGTCATTTACGCTTGTCAACAATTTAGAGTGTATCTGCACAGAGTACACTTTACGGTGGTAACTGATCACACCTTGCTCAAATGGTTGAAGACCCTGAAGGACACAGAAGGACGTCTGGCACAATGGGCTATTAAGCTACAAGCCTATGATTACAAGATAATCCATTGTGCGGGAGCCATGCACCAGAACACTGACTGTCTTTCCACTAAAGCTCTGGTCTCCTCAGCAGCAGACAAACTTTACAACAAGCTGATGCTGAAGCCTTCTATGTAGGGGGAGGAGCTGCTTGAAATTCAGAAAATTCTGAAGTCCCTCACAATGGACAACTGCGTCAAGGACAATCAGCTTTTTAAGTTGTATAAAGGGAAGTGGCTACCGTACATTTGTCCATCTTTACGTACAGATGCAGTAGTATCAGCTCATTGTACTGTGGATCATGGTGGTATCTATAAGACCCTCAATCTTCTACAACAGCATTGTTACTGGGAAGGTATACACTTGGTTGTAGCAGAAACTCTGGCTGCTTTCCATGACTATACAATAGAGCAACCAAAAGTCTTGCGCTACCAGCACCAACTAATCTAACCTGGCTTTGCGTTCCACACTGTTGCCATAGATGTAGTAGGGCCTCTTACTCCAACCGCCAGCAAGAACAAGTACATTATTGTAGCAGTAGACCAGCTGAAAAAATGGGTAGAAGCAAAGGCAATTCCAAATAAGTTGGCGCTGACCACAGCCAAATTCATTCTGGAGAACATACTCTATAAGCATGGCTGCCCTCAGAAATTGCTAACAGATAATGGGACCAACTTTACTGGATACATGATACCCAGACTGAACAAACTTATGGGCATCTGTGGTACCTTGTCAACACCATACCATCCCCAAACAAATGGAATGGTAGAAAGGACAAATGGAAGTCTGGTACAGATATTAAGGAAGCTTAGTCACCAGCACAAAACAGAATGGGATACATATCTTACGGCAGCAACCTTTGCGTACAACATAGGATTCCACAGGGCTACTTGAAAAAGCCCCTTCCAGCTTCTGTATGGTCAACAACCAAGCCTTCCGCCACATCTTTACAGTTTAGTTAAAACTAACAATCCTCTTACCCCCAATGCTTATTTAAAGAGACTAGCACAGACCCTAATCAAGTTACAGTCTGAGGCATACTCTACCAACTTAGCAACAAAGGAGAAAGATATGGATTGTGCAACAAAAACCCAATCTGCCCTTCCTGCATACAAAATAGGAAGCTTGGTATACTTTTACAGCAATTGAAGGTACGGTTGCAAAAGTAAACTTGCCTCATTATGGCAAGGTCCTGTCAAGATAGTCCAGAAAGTGGGAGTAGATAGTTATACTCTCAAGGATATGGAAACTGGCCAACTGATCACTTGAGTCCATGTGCAGTATATGTGCAAGGTTCCAAGTGATTGAGCATAAACCCCTTTATGGATAACAATTCAGAAAAAGAAAAACCTAATGAAAACAGTCCATGGGTTGTTATCCTTTTCACATCAAGAAGTGATAAAGCTTATAGTAAGAATAAATGTAGGGTTAAGCAACAGGGTCTTTATTGAGATACTGTTGCCGCTAAACCCAGATGCAACTGGATGAGGACTTTTGCAATGACAGCGTAGGTCATCCAAACACTGGGTAGCCAACAGAATGCAAAGGAAAGAAACAGGGAAACATCAACAGGAAGGAAACTGACACGGTTAACGCCAATCAAATAAGGAAAGGCAGGTCCAAGCAAGAAGCACTCCCAGAGAAGGATTTCTTGCTGGGCATATTCCTTGGGTGTTTTGCCTCCTACTGAGTACATGACACCCAACAACCATTTGATGTATTCAGGCATGTGGTGGAGTCTTTGGTGATATACCACCTTAGATCCACTAAGTACCAAGTTCCCAACCAGCGCCATTGATTGTCTGCTACCTACTTGATTGTAACTTAGGAGCTCCATTGTAGTACCCATTGCTCTTTGCAAGCGGTATTCATGACTATCTGAACCATGCCACAAGGGCACCAGGCCAACAGCAGATCTAGGATCTGACCATGCCGTAAAGACTAGTTCAAGAATTTTGAGCGCACAAGAGATCTGATTGTCCGTCAAATATACCTCATCATAGGAGAAGTCATATAGACATATCTGAGCATACCTTACAAGTTTAAAACGGGGTACACACCAATGGATATTATTCCCTGCTTTGAGTCTCTTTGTTGAGATTACATAAGGATTCTCAAGGGCCAGCATAAGAGTAGACCACATAACCACTGGGCCACAGAATTGGAGTATGAGAAACTTCTCCCAATACAGATGAACAGCAAGGTTAATATAGGAACCTTGGTTATCTTCTTGGACTATTATGAGAGTATTGCTCATCTTGTTTTTGTTCAAAGTTGTAAGTAGCTCAATTAAGGTTGGAGCTTGTTCCTTGACCTTATCTGTTGGGGCAATGGAAGTTGCTTTACTTCTGCTACCACGACTTCTTTTCTGGGCAATCATTGAAAGCTGAGTGGATGTGGGCATACCAAAGTCTTGTGTTCCTGGCTTACTTGGAAAGATACTGGGCTGGTATGAGGCTGTATTGGGGGGACTACAGAAGGCTGTATCTATCTTGCCTCCTAAGATTTCAGTAAATTTATCTTCATCTAAAGCTAGAATGGGTGAGTAATTGTGCGTGGTTGTAACTGGAACTTTGGGTATTCTCTTTTGAGCTTGGTTGATCCTTGGTTTAGATACATTGGTATAACACACCACTGGTTTCTTATTCCTCTTTGGGAGATTTACCATACTATAAAAGGTTAAAATACTTTTACAGTAACTTCTAGTTTAGTGGGGTAAATGTTGTATTGTGATTGGTTGTAAACTAGCTGTCACTGTACTCACACATTTGATCCATTAAGCTCGGTGAACAATGGAACAATAGGACTATTGGCCTGGATGATAACAAGGTTGAGTGATCAACTAAGTTGTATCCTAAGTTCCTATTAAATAATGATCAGCCAATTGTTAGTTTAATAGTGGGCTAAGAGTAGAGGAGACAAGGCTGTGATCAGAGGATCCTGACGTTCTGTGCCTCTTGTCTAATTTCCCTTGACTATAAAACTCCCTTCTTGATTATTGAATAAAAGATCAATTATTACATACTTCAACTTTATTATACACATTAGGCTAGATACTTATCTTGACCTAATCTTTAGTAATAGAAGAATTGTATTTTAAGTTAAGCTAAGCAACTACCAACTCTAAGGAGAAATACAGCATTCCCTTAGAATGAGATTGTTAGGTTCTTTGAGGATATTGAAATTGACTCTGTTGCGTTTGATGGTCATGGTTTTTGTTTTCCAACATACGCTGGGGTTCACTCAGGTGAACCAGTTCATGCCTGCTACAATTTTGTAGTTTATGTTGTTCATGAAAAGTCCTTTGATGGACTTTTGTATGCCTTGGAGGACAATTTTGAAGGGAGTTATTTTGCCTTTGAGTAGAACCTTTGATTTGTCTGCCATTATGGCATATTTGAAGTTATATTTGACAACTGGTATTTTGTACTTGGTTACAAATAGTTTGCTTACCATAATGTGTTGTGCACCAGAGCCAAAAAAATTATGTGTATGAGATTTATAAGTGCATGGGTAGACAAGAAGTTGTGAGTGGTCTTTAACTTTTACATTCATAAAAATGGAGGATTGCAGGACACGTGGGATGCAAGCAACAAAGTTTGTGCCTTGGTACAGTTTCTTGTTGTGTTGGGGGAAACAGGGGTACTTAAGCCTGTTCCCCCTTCTCATTTTCCCTGTTTCTCTGTTTTGAGACCATCAAGGTCAGAGAATGTAGGGTGAGATTCATTGTAGATTGCTGTTTCAGCATTGTTTACTTTGGTGGTGTCCTCTTTCTTGGGGCAGGAGCAGTTTGCGCTCTGGCTGTGATTGCCATTGTTACAATTGGAGTTGCCGTTGCTATGATTGGTGTTTTGGCTCTTGTTGCCATTGGAGTTTTCTCTGCCATTGCCGTTTGAGGAGCGGTTGCCATTGCGTGCAGCATATTTCATGTTTGTGTGTTTTCTGTGTGTTTGGCTTCTGCAATAAGCGCAGGCATGGAGGTGTTGGTCTCTGGGCAGATGAGGGCAGCAACAGAGGGTTTCATTCTGTTGATGTATGAGGCTCTAGTGTGTACGTTGTCAGCTTGAGCTGGGTTTTGAAATTTTTGGTGTATTTCCTCAAAGTCATTGGTGTAAGCTGTGATAGTGGTCTTCTGAGGGGGATCAGTTATGTCAAGATTGACAATTTGTTACCCCTCAAAACCCAGGCCCAAGGGCAGGATTCAAACCCTGAACCTGATTTCCTGCAGGCTGCTGGGCCCATGGATCAAGAGCCCGCCCACCCGCGTCTTTCTGAGATCAAGCCTCCACAAGCTGAAACCAATAATGTTGGCCCATGCAGTGAAACAGGCCAAACCAAGGAAATAATTACACCAAATGAAAGACTAATCACAGCGCCCAATGGAGGTAATGAAGCGCAACTATTAGCATCATGAATTTGAAGTCTACACCAGTGGCCAATCAAGAGCTGTCTCCAGGAAGAGGCATGGTCCTGCGGCCCAACCCCATGACCACAACTCTAAAGCAAGTTAATCAGGTAGCCAATTTAAGATTCTTGACCAATAAAAGAACTCCTAGGCCAAGTGACATTTTGCTGCCTTTGGACCAAAGCACCCAGTTACACAGGCCTGCCTTTCCCAATGCCCTGATGAACCCCCCATGGAAAATATTAAGTTTGGAGGTGGGGTGCTATATAGACCAAAGGACCCTGCACTCCAAACTTATTGCCATTTTTGAATAAAGATTATGTTATTTTGTCTCACACTGCCATTGCCTTATTTTGTGTTTGCTATCTACCAATTCAGTTCAAGATCACCTGGCCCTCCTGCCCCACTGCCCGCAGTTTCCCGCCCTCCTGGTGTACCCTTTGGACCCATTGATTTTACCAACTACCCTCTGAAATCTGAGTACAAGGACTACACCCTGGAAAAGATACTTGAACTCAATCCTTTGACCCACAAACAATCTGCAGTTAGATACAACCGACAAGGTCTGTGGATATTTTTAACACCCAAGTTGTTCAGAGGGCAATTTAACTATCTCCCTGCTTAAAAACTTCCCACAGAACCACATGTGACCCCAAAACCTATACCTGCTTCCTCACCTGACCTCCCAACCAACCATTCTGGAAAGCTGTTTGGGATTGTGTACATCACCCTCACAGGGGTGATTGACACTATAATCCTGGCTGCCAGCCCGTGGTCCTGGGTGGGAAAGTCTGTCTCCTACCTTTTTTAAGTTAGCTCCCCTCTTGTGGTGGACATTGCCTGCAAAAAACTTGTCCCTAGTTACCCCTGAAAACAACAAGTTGGCTGCCCAAGACTGGATCCCTGACAACTATGCTGTATTGCAATGTCTTGGAGTGATTTGGTGACGCGGAAGTTGTGCGTGATTTCCGCTTTGAACTCTTCCCAGTTGTCCAGCTGGTTGTCAGTTCATGAGCCAACCCAGGTGGCAACCCAGTTAGCTGCGGCCTTAGACAGACGCTTTCTGGCTTCCTGGACCCATTTTTTGTGGGAGATGTAGCTGGAGCAGAGTTTAGCGGCTGAGTGGTCTAGCCAGTTGATGACATTTTCTTTGTTTTTACCAAAGAACTTGTTGATACCAATGTACTTGGTATTGGTAACTTTGCCATGATAAGCAGTTGTGTGTTTGTTTGTGATTAGAGAGAGTGACTGTATTGAATTATCTTGGTGCATGCTTTGGGCATGACCAGTCCTTCAAATACGGTACATCCACTAGGTATATACTTATTGATATTGTGGGTGCAGAAGTAAGTCTTCCAGGTATCTTGGTATGTGGCCTGGTTGAGTACATGAGCAAAGGTGGGCAGGTTTTGTTCAGTCATTTTCTCTTTTATGGGTGTGGTAAAAAACCTGTAGCTGCTACCAGTGATGAGGAGCGCCTTTTGGGGAAGCTTCAAATATGGAATTAAGAAGAAAAGAAGTATATTTTATTAGATAATACTTTAGACTTATATAGCTTTAGCTGTGGCAGAGATTTAGTTGGATTGAACCTAGGGGCTGCCATGTACAGGATGGGTTCAAGTTGCTGGATACTTGGACAGCCATGTGATATTGCTTGGTTGCCATTTCTGGCATGTTAAACTGTATATTAGAAAAGCACTGAATTGGGCAATGACTGGATGTTAAGTGGGTTGGTGATAGCAATAATACTTGTACATCCAGATCCTCAACATGGCCAAGAAAGATGGTACCCTTTAATTAGTTACATATTAATGAGCCCTCAATAAAGTCATCATCAAGAATTGTTACCCACTTCCACTCATTGATGACCTCTTTGATGCCCTAGGCGGCGCCACAGTCTTCTCCAATATTGAACCAACCACAGGCTACAACTAAATCCACATCAAGGAGGAAGATATACCCAAAACGGCCTTCTGCACTAAGTACAGGTCATACAAGTGAGTGGTGCTCAACTTTGGGATGACAAACGCGCCATCAACTTTTGTGGTCTTTATTAACAAGGTGGTTGTCCCCCCACATTGGCAACCATGCCCTATTATACCTGGACAATATTATTGTCTACAGCCCCACAGTAGAGAAACATCATAAAGACTTGAAAGCAGTCTTTGCTACCCTGGCTCAACACAAACTGCTAGCTAAGCCCTCCAAGTGCCAATTCTTCCACAAACAATTACCCTTCCTGAGGAACATGGTGTCAAGGGATGGCATTAAGCCAGATAACCAGAAAATTCAGACCATTTGCAAGATGCCACTCCCCAAGGACAAGTCAGAACTCTGCACATTCCTGGGAATGGTTGCCTATATATGACAATTTATCCCTGACTGTGGCATCCTGACTGCACCTTTGTCTGCCATAACTGGCGCCAAATACAAGCTTGTATGGACTCCCCAATGTGACCTTTGCTTCAGACATCTTAAGGAAAACTCACAACCACACCCATCCTACAATAACCCAAACACAATGGTGAATAGTAAATGGAAACATACATCTCTGGCCCATCCATTGAGGGAGTATTAAGAATCAAGAACAATAATGGTAATTTACTGCCTGTGGCCTATGAGTCACGTAAACTGACAGAAAGCAATTGCTGATAACCCATACATGACAAAGAACTGCTGGTGATTGTACACTGCCTGGTCAAATGTTGTTGTTACTTGGAACGCCAAGAAGAATTCATAGCTTTAACCAACCACAAATTGCTCATATACTACAAAACGTAGGCAAACCTTTCCTGCCGGCAAGCACGTTAGATAGAACTCCTAGAAAGGTTCAATATGGCCATACAGTAAAAACCTGGTACAGAGCTTACCATGGCAGATGGGCAACAGCGCCCATTCTAACACTAAAAATGTCAACAGTGACCATGTTGATAATTTTAATATTGACACTATAGTAAAGTGACAACCTGGTTTTAGATAATGTTGTCTCCTAGATGTTGACACTTTTTTAACTAACAAAACACTTTACCCTATATATTTTTGATATAAAAAAATTTAAAACATTATTATACTAAAATGACCTCAGAGAGTCTAAAAATGCAATAAAAAATACCACAAGTAATAAGAATAAGGAGATATAAGCAATTATATTTTAATTTACCATGTAAATTACACTCTTTATGTCATGAATGACATTTCAATACTTGTATTAAAAACCCAAGAGTTGATCCCCAGTTTCCAGAAGGCGGATCAAACCCTCCAGACCAGTCCAGGACCTGCCAAACTGTTAAATCACAGACTCAAACCGGTAAATTGCTCCGCAATCTGCCGGCCTACTAAGAGGACCCTCCAAAGACTACTTGAGTCACACAAAGTAGACGGAAACTGCCCACTTGTTAAATTGCAAACCCAAGTTAACAAGTTACTCCAAGACCTGCCAGCCTCCCAAAGACAATTCCCTAAATGTTCATCAGATTAATGCCAACCTTGAGCCACCAAAGACCCAAACCTATGCAGAGGTTGCAGCTTGCCTTAAGGAGGTTAAAACAAAACCTATTTTTAACCCTGCCAATGACCACCAGCAACTGCCAGTCTCCTGCCCAGAAGAGGTAGTACAATTAGACTACTCAGGTGACATAGTGAACAGTGGCAGCAAAACAAAGCATTGCCTTTCCAATTTGCCAGAAGAGGCGCAACCTGGATCTGCCGCCCTTGAGACCCCAAGCCAAGACCCACGTCCCGCCAGTGCCTTGTCTGCAAACCTGAACCCTGCAAAAATTGAAGAAGCAAAGTCCCAGGGTATAAAAACCCTGTCGGTACAGGAAAGACCCCATCATCATTTTTGATAATAAAGTTTTATAAAACTTTGGTTTGAACAAATCTTACCCTATCTAGTCTTAGTGATCTTCCATATTAATTCCAGTCAAGTAGACCGCCAGACTGCCGCCCTCCCCCAAGACCAATCTTCCAAATTGCCCCAGGCATTATACCGTCCCCCAGGAGCCCCCTTTGGACCTGTGCATTTTACTGAATACCCCCCAACCCGGCCTATTCAGAGTATGACTTAGAGATCATCCTCATTGCCAACCCCTTGGCTAGGACTAGAGAAACCAAATACATAGGATGTGAAGGAAAGTGGTACAAAAGGCCGCCAAGATTGTTCAAAGACAAGTACAATTATCTGCCTGCCTACTTTGTTCCTATAACTCCTCCCTTAACCCCACAACCAGACCGCCCGCTGGAACCTACTGCCGCAGCTGAGACCCCCTCTACCCAACTGTTTGGAGTACTATACATTACTTTGACCGGTTTGGTGGATTCTGTGGTCCCCAACTCCAGACCCTGGTCCTTACTTGGTGATCTGTATCTTATATTATCAAGTTAGCACCCATTCTATGGTGGGCCCTGCCTGCCAGCTCAACCGCACCTCACCCCAAGCCGCCCAATGCCTTTACTTACAACAGGCTTCCTGACACTTTATTATAGAATTATTTTTATCTCATACAAATTAAGATTCCAATGAACCAAAAATAAGAATATTTAAATTTTTATAATAACTACAAAATATAAGAAAACTCTATATCTAATTTTTTATACTTTACATAAGCATAACTGAAAATATCTCATACCTTAAAGATAAATTAACAAAATATAAGATATTTCTTACAAAACCATATTGAAACTGTATTTTAAACGTACCATTTATACCTAAAAAGATTATTACTGTCCAAAAAAAGAATAAATATAAAAATCAAAATTAAAAAGGTCCAGGCAAAGCAAAGTTTACAGGGCTAATTGAAGTCACCAGCAAGAGCAGTAGCAACATCTTCAAGGTAATTCTTGATCTCAGCCACCTTGTACTTCTTTTTAATCATCTTCTGAAAATCCTTCTGGTAGTCCTGCTTCTTAGACTTTCTCTTCCTGGTGGCCATCCGGTTGGCCAGATCATGAAACTTGGAAACAGTCCGGGCCTGCTCCTCCTGCAGCTTGGAGAAGAACTTGTTGTACTTGGGGTTTAACCCAAACTTCACCTTCAGGTGCTTGTGCCACACTTCTAGGCTAGATATGATCTTCATCTCCCCCTTGAGGTAGGCGCTCTGGCAATTCCAAGGGGCAGTGGCCTCACTCTTTCCTCTCTGGGCAGCCACCTTCTTTCCTACCCATTAGCGCTCAAAGTAATCAAGGTAGCCCTTAAAGATGGTGGAGTGGTTCTTGATATAAGCATCCTCCAGCAGGTCCCAAAGCCAAGCCCATTATTCTCTGGCTGCACAAAAGCCAAGCCAGCAAACTGGGTGATGGCAAAGCGGCACTTTCCTTTACCACTGTTGAGATACTTCTCAAAGAGGCCCTTCTCACTCTTGAGATTCTTGATGATGGCCTGCCTGAAATGAAAAGCAGCCTTGGACTTCTCCATTAAAGATGGCCTTAAAGGTTTTGAACTGAGCTTGCTCAAAGTCCATTATTATAGCCTTTGGCCCAAATGAGCGTGCATAAGCTAGCTGCTCAGAGGTCTGGGCAGACTCATTGTGGGGTTCCTGGTCATCTGTCTCCATAGTGTGTCCTGGGTTGTAGTCAGGGACCAGCTTGGAGGAGTTGTCATTCTCCAACAGGAATGGAGGGCTGGTGAGAAGCTTATACTTGGCTTGCATAAGGGCAAACTCCTCCAGTACCTTTCCAATCACCAAGCAAGCGTCTCCACCGTATACCTGGACTTCAGCAGGCGCCAGCCCGCCTGTAGGCCAATACCAATCCTGGAGTAGTCTTGCAAACTCTTCTCTGATGAACTCTCTTCCTCTATTTGATATCTCCAAATGCCTGGTCACCTTCTCCCACTCCTTCTGGGCAGATTTACTAGAGGCAAACTTCCTGCACCCTAGGCGGTATGATTCCTCATCCCCTGGGCTAGGATAGAAAATATGGGGCAATTGACTCATGAGACTTATATACTCTTTTCACATGGGAAAATCAGATAGGGGTTGTAATAGGCGCTTTATTCTCTGTCAGAAGGAAGATCCCCTTAGAAGCCTTCTGATGTATTGCCTTGGGGTAGGGAAGAAGAAAGAGTTTGTGCCAAAACTTGGAGTCCTTTAACAACATCTTGGACTCCTTGTACTTGGTCTTTGACTCCTGCTCCTTGATCTTGGGCTCCTTTGCTTTGGTCTTGGGCTCTGTTGTCTTAATCTTAAGCTCCTGTGGTCTGACTTGGCTCTGGCTTTCTATCCTTGGTCTTCTGCTCCTTCTGCATCTTTGGTGGCCTTTGTAATCCACTTGATCTAGTCCCTGAAGAGTCTCAGATAGCTCTCCCTTTTATAGTCCCTTGTTTCAGACCAAAATCCTCTCTTAGAACTCTGGTTCTTTAAAGCTTAAACTATCCTGTTTTTTTTCTTCTATAATATATTAAATTTTCAAGCTTACTTCAGCCAATGAAAGCCCTGAATTATCTGCTTCTGCTCCCCATTTTTTAGGCTTTAACTCTCAATTTAAAGCCCTTAAAAATCTGATTAAGTAGGCTCTGGGTCGCAGCCAATCAAACGCCTTGCTTCAACAGTTTTGCCAAAACAGTTTATCCAGATGACCTGTTTCTGACCCTGGTTTGAACTCCAAGCTGTCCTGCTCCGGGTAAACCACTGCTCTGTGTCTCAAACAGTTTTGCCGTAATTCCTGTCACGTTTCCCCGGCAAATCTTGAGCGCTTCCACATATGTTTTACTTAGGCGATTTTTGATCCTTCAATTTTTCAACGTTTCTCCACGTTTCTCTGTGTTTCTGTCAACGTTTTGCATCTTCAAACCTGCCTGTTGCTTGTCCTTTTGCTTCCCTAGTTGTTCTTGGCAAAATTTGCTCTTCTGCTCTCACAGTTTCTCTGTCCTTCTTCCAGCTTCTTTCTGGCCTTTTTCTCTTTAATCTTTTTCCTAAAAATAACATATAGCTCTAATAAACTATAGGTTATTTTTCCTCCTCTTTTTTTAAATGATTTTAATCCTTTTTTAATTTTAATCAGGCAGTATTTAATGATTCTTTAAATGCTTCTTTATAACCAAATTTCTTCTCAGAAGTCACTAAACCAGCTCTTCCAGCCTCTGTATTCAGTCCGGCTAGGTCATCCTCTCAGCTCTTCAGTTCTTCAGCACCAACTTCTGGTCCTTTGGCCATCCTACAACATGATCTACTAGTCCTTCATCCTGTCTTCTTGTCCTTCTGCTTATCCTTAACCAGTTCTGCACCAAATCCTCACTAGGAACCTCATTTTCTCCTTCAACACACTGAACCATATTGGTCCATTCCATTCAATATGAATTAACAGTTCATCAACTAGCCTTCACTGTCACCAAAAAGTCCCTCTTGCTAGTTTTCTCTGCTAATTCCATGAACCACCTTGGTTCTTTATCTCATCCCCCATTACCAGAACTTGTAGACCCAGGCATGAGTCTACATTGAACTGGCGTTTGACTGGGCCCTTGCAAGTGGCAATCCACTTAGGTCATTCAACCATAAATTGATGTTTATGTGTTGTCTTTACTTGCCCAGGTGATGAAGTCTGGGCTATCAGTCAAAGAGTAATCAGCTCTACTTCCCAGAGGCCTGATCACACCAAGTTCTGCAGCTTGCTTCCCCAAGTAAGCCACCTTAGTGACACCTCTGAGCATGCCTATACCCTCCAATGCTCACTTTGGGTTTCCCCAAAGCTCCCATAGGGGCATAAACGAGGACACCCTGCCAGTCCATTAGGCAGGGTGCTTGTTCACAGACCTCCCGCAAGCTTATTAGGGTATGTTGAGCCCTCAGAGCTCTTCCCCTCCCTGGCAGCCTGTGTTACCCGCCAGGGGTCCAAACTTACTCCCCCCAGACAGAGAAAGTTCCCTGCTTGCTATTTCAGTCTTCAACCTCCCGCAGCCACGGTTCCCTTCTAGGTAAAGAACTATAGCCCAAAGCAGCCAACATCTTCTGCTGGGTGGAAGCAACAACTGCCTCTGGTAGTCCTTTGTTACCTACCAGCCAGGCCTTACTTACCCTAGTAGACCATGTTACCTACTAGGCTTACCTCACTTTATCCCTAGCAGCCCTATGTTACCTACTAGTTTACAACGTTGCTAGCTAACCACACATTGTCATTTGTTAGCATATTGTCTTTATTTGAAGCCAAATTTACCCTTGCCTGCAAACCGCACACATGTGGATCACCACATTCATCCTTCTTGGAAGAGGAAGGGTTTGCTCTGGTGGGGTGGGAGGGGGGAGAATATTGATGGGAAGGGAGCTTAAAGCATCCCAGACAATATTGAAGGCTCTGGCGTAGACTTTGGTCTTAGAACCAGGCAGGAGAAAGAACACAAGGGGGATAACCTGCGTGTCAAATTGGCCATGCAGTACCCAAAGCTGCTTTAAAAAGGTGGGAGATGTTGCAAATGTGCCATCACACAGCCAGGTGGTAGCAGTGTTTAGCTGCTCCAGGTTTTGTGTTGTGGCGTAGGCAATGATCCTATCCTCCACTTCCTGCCCATTTTCATGAAGCAAGAACATCTCACCATCCTTGGTTTTCTTGAGGGCATTGGTGAGAACCAGGTCTTTGATTTTGGTGGCACTCTTGGCCAGGGAATCAGTGGCTTGAGGCCTATCACTAACAAAATTCACCAGCTGACTATGGGTTTGCACCCTCTTCAAGTTGGTTGGGGAGATGTACTTGCAAGCAAGCACAGCAGCTGGGTGGGTAGGGGAAAGGTCTTATGAAGTGGGCATGACCTGGACAATTTATCACTTTAGGAGGCAGGCTATAATTGTTTTGGTCATTATGCAAGTGTGTTCACCCTTAATTGTTTAGACCAAGTCCCAGCACTCAGTGTTGAGCTACACTGGGCAGGAGCAGTCCTCACAGGTGTAATGCTGGCTCTTGAAGCCCTGGTTGGCGCTGTTGCAGCTGAAAATGTACTTGTTGGCTACCATGGCTGGCCCACCCTTCACACTAATGATAGGGAAGTATTTTGGCAAGGAGGAAGGAACCTTGAATCTGCCATCAACATTGCAAATATTATGGGCCAACATAGGGTCCCAGGGGCCAGCAGGAGCATGGCAGAAGCCAGGGAAGTAATCAGGGTGGGGCTTGGAGTCATACCCTGAAGAACTGGAAGGAGGAGAGTTTGGTGGGGGAAGCAGAAAGGGGCTTGTCTTGGTGCTCCTCATGTGTGGGAGACTTATCCTTTTGTGGGGACTTTTGGGCTGAGCGCTTCTTCTTGGTAGGCTCCTCATCTGAAGCAGAGTTATAGAAACTGTGGTCAGTAAGTGAGCCATCAGTTTTCTCTCCCCCAGTGGAGTGAGCAGGGCTCTTTTCAGGAGAGGGCTCAGGGGAGGGCTTAGGAGTAGCCTTTTGGATGAGGGGGGCTTTTTCTTTGGAGTCTTGGGGGCCTTGGAGGGACGCTTGGTACCCTTTTGTTTCTTTGAGGTGTTTTTGTCCTAAAATAATAAGTAACAAGTTCTAAGGTAAAGCTTTTTATTTAAAAACAAAAAAAACTTAAAAACATAATATATAAATAGAAAACTTTATATGGCTTTTTTTGGCATTTAAAAGTTAAAAATACTTGTAAAGTTTGTATTTTATTAGAGTTTTAAATAACAAGCTTAAAGTTAAGAGATTTATGTAAAATTAGTAGCTTTACATATAAATTTTACTTTAAAAATTAGAAAATATGAAAGAGAAAAGTTAAAAATACACCATATCAAAAAATCAGATGTTTTTATTATGTAAACCATATAGTTTCATATGTGAGAAATGAAAAGTGCCAACATTATGAGTGACAATTAGTAAAAAAAGCTGAATTCTCACTGTCAATTAGAAAAATTGTAGACATTATAACTGACAACATTGTCACTGTTGACATTTTTTTGAAAATTTACTATTTTTTTCATAGTACACTTAATTAAATTTAAGTGGGCTAGCAAAAATTAACTGTTTTCTGTGTATTTTTGTTCACATATAAAAATAAAAAACATATGAAAATAAGTAAAAAAATGATTAAGGTTCTTTATTTATTTATTAAAAATTATATTTTGGGGGTAATAATATGATATTTTACCATGGAGTATAATGAAAGTTGTTAATATCTTGTCATAAGATATCAAAAAGATAAAGTGTCAACAACGTCACTTAAAACATTCTTTATAGGAGGTGGCATATTAATTTAAGTTTAATTGTACCACTCTAATTTGCTTAACTCCACACCAGCAGATGATCCCAAGCAAATAAACAACGTTTCTGAGTGTCAAAATTATTTTTAATAATAAATTCTATAGTAACTTACATAGTAACTCACACTTAAATTATTGGATTACTGTTAGCCACCAATCCAATTAATATATTAAAGCCGGAATAAGTGCCACAGATATATTTATAAGATGAACATTTCAACAATAAGCTTTATGTGCAATGCCTTTTGCTATATATTAAAGTAATAAAAAAATTTAATGTGCACTTGATTTTTTATTTTAGATGTTTCAGTTTTAGTATTAAAAATAAGTTTGGCTTAAAAAGTGTTGACATTGACACTTTTACGTCATGAAAAAAAATAAAAATAAACCAATTTTTATTAGTAAAAATAAAGAAAAAATTGGGTTAAATTGGGTTTTATTAAGGCTAATATTTAATCATGTCAAAATGGCCACAGTTTTATCGTGTTTTTTGGGTTTGCACCCCTGAAATTTTAAAAAATGGGAATTAAGCTAGTGCAACTAGCAAAAAATATAGAAGATTTCAAGTTTTGAGTCAACAGTGACCATGTCAACAAAGTGTCAACATGGGCGCTATTGCCAGAAGATGCACTTTCACACCTGTATGTTAGGGTCACAAGAGGAGAGAATGGGCTCAACCCAGACTGGCCTCTTCTGGTACTCCAAACAAAGGATGAAGGCTTCCCTTCTGGAACCACTGACATCACAAAAGAGACAGTCATCAAGAATAAACTCCTATTTGCAGACATGTACAGGACTTTACATTGTAAAATAATCAAGAGAACCACCATCCCTTACATTCCAAAACATCAGCAAATAGACACCATCCTATGTTACCACTGAGACCTAGGACATACCAAAAGCCGCAACATCTACAAATTCCTTAAACACAAAGCATGGTGGCCAACCCTATACAGGATTTCCAGGAAGTCCTATACCAATGCAAAGTATGCAAAGAATTTTTAAAAAGCAACACCCCACCTAAGTCTGTATTACCTATTTTTTCAAAACTATCCTTTAAGATATGGACCCTAGATATTGTGGGACTCATGCCAGGGAAACACAGCAAAAAGACATACATCATCACTGCTATTGACTTTGTCACTTGCTGGCCAGTGGAGCAAGCAATAAAATCTCACACAGGCAATGAAGTATGGCAGCTCATAGAAAAATAAATCATCAGTAGGTTTGGAGAGCCAGAACTTCTGATAACTGACGGAGGCAAAGAACTGACCTCTGAAGATACAAATGTATACCTCACCAAGAATGGGGTCCAGAACATGGTGGCAACACCTCATCATCCTCAGGCCAATAGATGTGTGGAGCAGCTGAATGGCAGCCTAGTGCAGGCCCTGGCCAAGCTCACCACTGGGAGACCTGAGGACTGATATAAGAAGCTACTGACTGCATTGCTTGTATGCTGGACCCGCGTGAACAGATCCACCAGGAAAAGCCCCTTCAAGTTAGTCTATGGAACACAACCCAATATCATCCAGGCGCTATCAGGACCTAAGCTGGAGATGCCAGACAAGGTTCCTGTTGTGTTTGGCTCCAGGGGACAACATCCTGGAGGACACAGCGGGAAATCTTTATTACAAAAGATTTGAGGTTTGAAGCTAGCCTTGGGTTAGCCTTCAGGGCAAAATTAAGGGCATGTACCTTAATTTTCTGGAAAACGAGATGTAAAAGTCCTTTTGGCAGAAAGAACAGGAAAAGCTTGAAGATTATAAAAGCCAACACAAATGTGGATAAACTTGTCTTTATTAGGAGTAATGATTCTACTTTAAATAGTTGACAAGAGGTGGTGATCACTCAATAGGAAGACAGAGTGGCTGAGGGGGTCACGCTGGGATGAGGTCATACCAGGATCAACCACAGACAGGTACAATAATTTGGAATGGGTGGATATTGAACCAGACCCATTTGCGGAAGGCAAGGAATTTCCAAACTCAAAGGCAAAATCAGTCAAATCTTTGCAACTATCAATATTTGAAGGGCAAATTGAAATAGCATTAATAGTGCAATCTATGACACCTCCCCCCTCAATATTGGACGGAGGGAGTTGATACTTGTAAAGGAATTTGGAGTGGACACAGGCAAAGGGACGGCCAGACAATAGTAGCTTCACAGTTTACTCAAAGTCCTTCTTGAAGGTAACCTCACAGGGCCCAATCCAGAGGGAGTCCAGCTTGTGGGCTCTACCACCTGTACAATTCTGGTAGTAGAGAACTAGATTGCCTACTTGGTATTTGGGGAGGGGGGCTCTAGCAGCATTGGATGGAGAGAGCTCCAAAGACTTAACCTTATAAGCAGTGGAGTAGGCAGTTGCCTGGATGTCAATGATACGGTTGGTTAGGTCTTTCACATGGGTCTCAGGATTTTCAGATGTATCATACTCAATCAGAGGAGGTCCCAAGATTGAGGGGGTAGTGGCCTCACGTCCATAGAGCATGGTAAAAGGGGATTGACCAGTCACCTGGTGTCTACTAAGGCGGTAGGCAAAGAGGGCGGCAGGAAGGAACATGTCCCAATTGGCAGCGTCAGAGAGCGTGAGTTTTCTCATGATGAATACTAGGGTGGAGTTTGCTTGTTCAACATTTCCATTGGTGGAGGGATTATATGGCGCAGAGAACAACTGGTGAGTCCCCATAGCTTCAACAATAGAGGTGATGAGGCGAGCATTAAAATTGGTACCATTGTCTGAGAGCAGGACTTGAAGGCAGCCATGTCAATAGAAGATGTCTTGCAGAAAGAAAGTAGCTGTGGTCCTAGCCGTTATATCTTTTGTTGCTCTGGCTTCAACCTATTTGCTAAAGTGGTCTATAGCAACCAAAATAAACCAACATCCTGACCTAGACCGGGGGAAGGGCCCAACAGCGTCAATACTCACCGTATGAAAGGCATGTTTTGGGGGGATGAGTTGGAACTGGTGTTGGGAAGGACAAGGACGTTGGAGTTGACAAGAATGGCAGGAGGCAAGGACATCAGGGATCAAGAGGCACATGTTTTCCCAGTAGAAGTTTTTGCACAACCAGTCATGAGTATTGGATAAACCTCCATGGCCATTATCAATGTGGGCTTGGAGGATGATGACTATCCTCATACTAGGGCAAACGTAAGGTAGGTAGGCATTGTTAACCTTCTTGAAGAGTTGTCTATCACAAATTATGGTGTCCTTGGATAGGGTCTGTAGAGCCAGGCGGATATCTTTGGGCTCAGTGGTCCAAGAGTCAGGATATCCTATTACTTGTATAGTTGATCAGCATCAGTGGGATGGATGGCCAGGATGGGCATCCTTGACAGGCCATCAGCATTCTGATGTTGGGCCCCAGGACGGTGTATCACTGTGAAATCATACCCTTGCAGACGTAGAGCCCAACACGCTAGCCAACCTTCAGGTTCTTTTAGTTGTTGTAACCACTTGAGAGAGGAGTGATTAGTGACTACCGTGAAGTGGGTTCCATAGATGTAATGCCAAAACTGTTTCACAGCATGCAGTACTGTCAAACATTCCTTTTTGGTGACACTGTAGTTCTTTTTGTGCTTATTAAGGACTCTTGATGAGTAGGCCACAGGTCAATCTACTCCTTCATTGTCAAGTTGGGCACGGATAGCACCTAAAGCTAATCACTGGCGTCAGTATACAAGATGAACTCTTTATCATAATCAGGATAGACTAAGATAGGAGCCTCCTTGAGCTTGGCCTTCAGCGCTTCAAATGCTTGTTGTTGGCTGTCAGTCCACTCAAAGGGGACGTTGCAAAGCAATTGGACAAGGGGTTCACTCAGCTCAGCAAAGTCAGGGATGAATTGTTGGTAGTAGCCAATCATACTAAGGAATACTTGTACCTCTCAAAGATTTGTGGGAGGTAGCATCTTGTCAATGGCTTCTACCTTGTTATTCATGGGGCGGATTCCAGTCTGAGTGACTTCATGTCCTAGAAACTCAAGAAGTTCCTTGAAGAAGGAGCATTTGGAAGGTTTGAGTTTCAGGCCAGCCCCATGGATCTTGATGAAGCCAGCCTTGAGGTGTTCCAAGTGGTCAGTAAAGGTAGCGCTGAATACGGTGATATCATCAAGATACATGAGGATACAAGAGAGTTTTAGGTCTCGTAGGATGGAGTCCATAGCTTGCTGAAATGTGGCAGGGGCATTGCAGAGTCCCTGGGGCATACAAGTGGGTTCAAAAAGGCCTTCTGAGGTGATAAGCGCAGCCTTTTCTTTATCTTCAGGAGATAAGTCAACCTGCCATTACCCTGAAGCTAGATCCATGGCAGAGAAAAACTTGGAACCACTCAGCTATCTAAGAGCATCATTGATTCTGGACAAAGGGTATGAATCTTTCTTAGTGAGAGAGTTTAGGCGGCAATAATCCATTACAATGTGGTGTCCCCCATCTTTCTTCTTGAGGATCAGTAACAGGGAAGCCCAAGGGCTTTGGGAAGGAGCCAGTAACCCAGCGTCCAGAAGTTGCTTGATTTCTTTAGACACCTGGGCATCTTTCACCCTACTACAACGGTATGGTTTAGCACGAAAAGGGGGCACATCCCCAGTATCAATCTGATGGATGACTCTTTTAGTGAGGCCATAGTCTGTAGTTCCAGAGGCAAAGATGTCACTGAACTGATTGAGCAGGTCCAACACGTCCTTTTGTTGAACAGGAGACAGTTGGGGGGAATCAGCAGCAGTGAACAAGGAGATAACTTGTGGATCATCTTCAGGTAGGTTGAAATCACTGAAAGTTCTGAAGGGGTAGAGGGAAGATAATTGTTCTGCTTCAAGTACACAACCATGACCCACAACCTGGCCTCTGGTTACTTGCATGGGCAGAGCTGTCAGGTTAGTAAGCAGTAATTTTACAGGCTCTTTTGTAAGGAAGCCATTCATAGGTGGAGGTATTGGGCGGCTTGGGGTGAGGTGCGGCCAAGCCAGCGAGTAAGGCCCACCATAGAATGGGTGCTAACTTGATAATATAAGATACAGAACGCCCGAGTAAGGACCAGGGTCCGGAGTTGGGGACCACAGAATCTACCAAACCTGTCAAAGTAATGTAGAGTACTCCAAACAGTTGGGTAGAGGTGGTCTCAGCTGCGGCAGTAGGTTCCAGCGGGCAGTCTGGTCGAGGGGTTAAGGGAGGAGTCATAGGAACAAAGTAGGCTGGCAGGTAATTGTACTTGTCTTTGAACAATCTTGGCGGCCTTTTGTACCACTTTCCTTCTTGTCCTATGTGTTTGGTTTCTCTAGTCCTGGTCAACGGGTTGGCAATGAGGATAGTCTCCAAGTTGTACTCTGAATAGGCTGGGTTGGGGGGTATTCAGTAAAATGCACAGGTCCAAAGGGGGCTCCCGGGGGACGGTATAATGCCTGGGGCAATTTGGAAGATTGGTCTTGGGGGAGGGCGGGAGCCTGGCGGTCTACTTGACTGGAATTAAGATGAAAGATCACTAAGACTAGATAGGGTAAGATTTTTTTGAACCAAATGTTCATAAAACTTTATTATCAAAAATGACAATGTGGTCTTCACCATACCGCCGGGGTTTTTATACCATGGGATTTTGCTCCTTCAATTTTTGCAGGGTTCAGATTTGCAGACAAGGTACTGGCGGGACGTGGGTCTTGGCTTGGGGTCTCAAGGGTGGCAGATCCAGGTTGTGCCTGTTCTGGCAAATTGGAAAGGCAATGCTTTGTTTTGCCGCCACTGTTCACTATGTCACCTGAGTAGTCCAATTGTACTAACCCTTCTGGTCGGCATGCCGGCAGGTCATTGACAGAGTTGAGAATAGGGTTTGTTTTAACCTCCTTAAGGCAAGCTGCAAACGCTGCATAGGTTCGGGTCTTTGGTGGCTCCAGGTTAGCATCAATCTGATGACCATTTGGGGAATTGTCCTTGGGAGACTGGCGGGTCTTGGAGTAACTCGTTAACTTGAGTACACAATTTAGCAAGTTGGCGGTCCCCTGTCCACTTTGTGTGACTCAAGTCGTTTTTGAAGGGTCCTTTGTAATAGGCCAGCAGAACGCAGAGTGATTTACTGATTTGAGCCCGTCTTTTAACGGATTGGCGGATCCTGGACTGGTCTGGAGGGTTGGATCTGCCTTCTGGGAACCAGGGTTTAACTCTTGGGTTTTCAATACAAGTATTGAAATGTCATTCATGACATCTTTATGGGTTCGGTCTAAAATCCCCAGACATAGGCAAGGCTCAATATGACTCAAGGATTCAGGTGAGTAAAGCTCCAAGAAGGACTTTTCAGGCAGCTCATAGGAAATTTGGGAGTCAATCACCACTTAAGAGCCTGGGGGGATGGTGATAGCGGCTGGCGCTAGCAGAGGTACCCCTTCTTCTGCAGGGCAGGAAGGAGGAGGGGTATGCATGTTGGAGGAGTGAGTCCTATACTTGAGTGAGAAGATACCTGTAGGGTACTCAAGCACGCAAGTTTTAAGACGTTTTCCTGGAAGGCGCGGAGGTTCCTCAAAAATCAAAGGAACTTCATATTCCAAGAGCAAAAGCTATCCATCTTGTAAGTTTACAATTCTGTTATATTCTTGGAGGAACTGAGTACCAACCAAGAGGTCATAGCTTTTGTTCTCTAGGACCACAGCGGGGGAAGCAATAAGGAGTTTCCCAAACCTCATGGGTAGAGCAAAGTAGGCACCAATGTCTCAAGTTTGGGCCATGCCAGCTGTGCCATATGACTGTGTGTAGTTGAGGTCAGGGGCCAACTTAAGTTTCTTCATTAACTTGGAAGATACCACATTGACAGGGGAACCCGTGTCCAAGATGGCCTTAATTTTGACCTTTTGGATTGATACCTCCACACGGGTTGTATCTTTCCCAAAGAGAGGCAAGACTGCCAACACATCTTGTGCAGCCTCTAGCTCTTTTTCCCATTTGGCCAGCATACACCGTAATGCAGGGATTTCCTTATAAGCAGTCTGTAGTGAAAGAGATATGGTTACATTATGGAAAAGAGCTTCAGCTAACTTGGCTGCTTCTTCAGAGGAGTCAACCAAGACAGGAGATTAATGGGCTTGAGCTAGGTAAGGGCAAGCCACCATTGACTTAGCTTCACTGGGAGGTACCCGGGAAGTGGTGGTAGTCTTATCAGAGCAAAGCTTGTAGGGTACAGTGATAGTTTCCGGAACAGCCAGGATATAGTAGCCATAACTATCAGAATCTTTGCTATCAGAATTGTCAGGCTCTGAATCACTGGAGAGGTTGTGAAACAGATGAAGGATAGTTGGGCCAGAGGAAGAAAGAGCTTCCTCATCAGACAGAGGATCAGGGGGAGACGGAGGACATTGGTCAGCAGAGAGTGTCTCTGTTTCTAAGCTGACCTCTCTTTTCCCGCCTGCTCCTTGGGATTACAACCTTCCATTCTTGGATTAGTGCAAGTACGCAAGTGGTGTCCAATCTGGCCACAGTTATGACAGCCCTGTCTCTTGGCCTGTCCACTAGTACCCAGAGTCATAATGTGCGGCGTACAAGAGGTGGTCCCAGCATTATTGGCCTTGTTCTCACGCACCACCGTACCTCCATGTGTCAAATGCACGTCTTGTAAGAGCGTCTTAATACTCTTCATGAAAGTGAGTGAATCCTTGTGTGCCTTAAAGTGTAGACATAGAAGCTGGTTCACCTTTAAAGCATTTAAACAAGCCGTGTAGGCTTCCTGGGGAGTTAACTGTTGACTAGTAATTAACTGCTGGCCTTCAATGTAAAAACAATCTGCAAACTCAGCCAGGGTCTCCTTGGGTTTGAAAGCAATGTGCATAAATGCATCTTTCTTGACTTCTAAACTGAGGTCTCATCCAAACTATTCAATAAGGAGGCGCTTCATATCCTCCCAGGTGACAATAGAAGGGAGCTTGGGGACCACAACTTCCTGGCAAGTGGGATGGAGGCAGGTAAAGATGTGTTCCTTTTTGAGTTTGTCAGTAGCCCTACACATTGCAGTTTTGTAAATGGTCAGAAAAGCAGCAATGGTCAAGGTCTTGGGATCAAATATCTTATTGAAGGTCAGCTTATAGTTCAGGTCAATGAACAAGGACAAAGATTGGCTGTTTTCACCAGGATTGAGGACGTTATGTGAGAGTTGCCCTCAAACTTGGATTCAGCAGTAGGTTGTCTAGCCCAGAGAAGTCAAATGCTTTCCTCTAAAGTGTCCAAGGTAGAGCTATTCTTCCCACTGATGTCTCGGGCAGTTGTGGCAGCAGTCCCAAATTCATCAATCTTGATTTGTTGTACTGCCAAGGTGCCAGGAATCCCATTGACACGGGTAGCCAGGGAGGTGGCCTGAGTGACCAAGGGGGCGACTTGTCCATTTAGAGTCTCTTTAAAGCAGGAGAGGTTTTGGACCTCTCTTTCCAACGTGTTTTTCATATCAGCTACATCATTTGTCACTTTGGCAAGTTGATCTAGAGCACGCGCACAGTAGACCCGGGGTTGACCTTCTAAGCCAGGGCAATAACCATGATTGTCATGAGCGGGAGTATTAACAACTTCACCTTCTTCTTCATCTTTTGATTCAGATTATGGACCTTCTGAATTAGAGAGGCGCTGTCTTAAGTACTTGATTTCACCTTGTAGGGTAGCCACCTGATCAGTGAGGGAGACAATACAAGGGTCAGGCATAGGTTTGACTGGAGGGGGAGGCTGCAGAGAAGATTGGCATCTAGTGGTAGCCTTGAGCTTGGTGATGGCCTCCCATACTTTGGTTTCTAAATCAGATGGGGTCTCAACAGAAGGAGCAGGAGGAGTCACCTCAATAGAGACTACCCTGTCATCCACATAATTTTGCACCTGGTATAGAGTGTTGCCTAGTGCAGCCTTATCTAGACTGTATTGATGCTACAGGCAACGGCCCCAAGTATTGGCATGAGCTCCTATCAATTTGAGTTGCAAGTTGACATGTTCTCTGAATTGATTGAGTTCACTGACCAGAGTCTCATAGTCCTGCCAATGGTTAAGCAGAAAAGCCTCAATTTGCTCACGCCAGGCTGCCTGATGTTCATCCAATTTGCATAGTTGATCCTTTATATATCTAGCAAGCAAGGAACAAATGGAATTCAGGGAGGTGGTTAAATACTTCTGTGACGCCAACAAGTTGCGCTGGTTGTCAGAAATACAAGCAAAGAGACTGTGTGACCATTCTTGGTAGGCCATATTTTGAGAGTGGTTATTTGAGACAGCAGAGGCTACCGCATTTAGCAGTTGATCCTGGGATCCCAAGGCAAGTTGGTGGTGAACTAGGGCAGGTTGGATGAACTGGTTAACCAACACACCAATAGTATCCATGGATTTCATCAAAGCAGGGGGGAGACCAAAGTCCAAAAGGAAGGAGTACAGGTCTTCAGAGGCGTACCCAGGACAGAGGCCAGGGATAGAGTGCATGGCTATTGTGCCAGAGTGAAGAAGGGAGCAGGAAGCAGCACGGGCTTGCTCATAGTTGAGATAGAAAGCAGGAAGGGGGCCCACAAGGGCCCAGGAGACAGAACCAATACCACAGGATTTGCAGGAGCATCGGTAATGTCTTTTTCTAGAGGGGGACTAGAAACTTTAGGTTGATCTGGTACTTTGGAAACAAAGGGAGAGGGACCAGAGAATGCGCGTGGGAACAGGGTAACCAAGGGGCTTACAGCCCCTGTAGTAAGCACCATTTTGTCGTGTTTGGCTCCAGGGGACAACATCCTGGAGGGCACAGCGGGAAATCTTTATTACAAAAGATTTGAGGTTTGAAGCTAGCCTTGGGTTAGCCTTCAGGGCAAAATTAAGGGCACATACCTTAATTTTCTGGAAAACGAGATGTAAAAGTCCTTTTGGCAGAAAGAACAGGAAAAGCTTGAAGATTATAAAAGCCAACGCAAATGTGGATAAACTTGTCTTTATTAGGAGTAATGATTCTACTTTAAATAATTGACAAGAGACAGTGATCACTCAATAGGAAGACAGAGTGGCTGAGGGGGTCATTCTGGGATGAGGTCATACCAGGATCAAACACAGACAGGTACAATAATCCAGAATGGGTGGATATTAAACCAGACCCATTTGCGGAAGGCAAAGAATTTCTGAACTTGAAGGCAAAACCAGTCAAATCTTTGCAACTATCAATATTTGAAGGGCAAATCAAAATAGCATTAATGGCGCAATTTACAACAGTTTCACCCCGCTCAGACCCTCAAATCATACAGGCCAACAACAACTAATCAGAAAGAGAATAGAAACACTTAAAGAATATCTTTGTCCTCATCTAAGACAGACTTGAGGTCAGTAATGAAGTCAGGATAATGAATACCAACAAGAGTAAATTACAGCTAGAAAAAGTGGGTCCTGCCATTATCCTAAAGGTAAATGAGAACAATACTTACCTTGTGCAAGGACTTGAAAAATGCAAACAAGACAAAATGCTCCATCATAACCGCCTAAGACTATGTAAAGTGAGACAAAAACAACGGGAGACTGTCCTACCTGCCACCAAACAACAGCTAGTAGAATATGGCGCCCGGGCTCCTGATGACCTCCTTGAAGACCTACCCCCAGATAAGGCTGCCCTTCAATCAGGGGGTGTTGAAACAGCAGGCTTAACCCACCAGCAAGGTTCTGAGTAAGTGTGTTTGTGACCTGCAACCCAACTGCCCAGTCACTCAAAGCCAAACTAGGAAGTCAACTTAAATTTCCAAATCCAACAACATGAACAAATGATGACCCTACAGTGGATACCTTGTTTTGGCAATTGACTAATTATCAGGATCAGGTCACCCCCTTCACCATACCACTGTGTGATCAACACCATCATGTTCCTGTTATCCATGACTCACAATAACTATATAATCATTATCTCTCAATAAAGAATATTATCTAGTTTCCAGATATTTTCCCCTTGTAACTCTGCTAAAACAGCACAGTTACGACATCAGCTGAGTTGCTGGTAATTGTGATTCAAAATTTGGATGTGAGATTTGACAATCAACAATCTTTCCTATAGGTTCTGAATCTACAGTAAGCAAAAATAGTATCAAAATTAAGATAAACTCTATTAAGCCTGTTTCTTAACATGATTGAAACCTATTGTACCCTCACCATTCCTATCCAACCCTAGCTGAAATCTACATAATAACTGAAAATTTTAATTTTTATCAGCATAAGAGTTAAATGAGCCTCAGAGATTATAAATTAAATTTTTATTGGGATATTATGGTAGACCAATACCAGGCTTGATGAGATAAACAGCACCCAAAATAAAGAAGATATATTGAACTTCAGGACATTTTCTTTTGAGATATCAAGAGCAATGGAAGCCCAAGGCATGTCACTGCCACCAGGAGCCAAGCAGGCACTCGCATTGTGAACTGGGGTTCACGGCTGACTTTATCAGCCTGAATTGCAGACATTGATGAGATCAGGACTATTCCAACGATTTGGGCCATAGAGTTCAGAATACCAGTAATGGCTGCTTCATCATCTCCCTTGTTGAAATAAACCATTGCATACTGAAATAGTGCAGGTGTCAGCGATACAGTAGCCATCCCATAAACTAAGCTTTAAATGAATGTTAGAACAGTGGGTGTTTTTAAGCTTCATATATATTAAACAAGGCAAATTATTATCCAATATATAAGCTCAACTAACATAATGACCTGAGATCTAAAGCATAAATTTTAAATTGATTTCCTATATGAATAAGGTTTAAAAGGCTGATAATGCATGGACTGGGTCAACAAGAACATAGTTCAATATGCTACTAATAGAGAAAAATCTTGCATAAAACTTACCTTGAAATATATATGATTAGATAGGCCTCTTTTTCAAGTGCTACATTCATTGATAGTAAAGAAAGTATTGTTATGGAATAGCATATTAGGGTAAAAGAAATATATCTTTTAGAATAATCCAGATATAGGCCACATATCAAAGAAGCCAAAATACCAGAAATAAGCAACCAAAATCCAAGCCATCCAATTTCAACCTAAGAGGTACAGTATTAGAAAAATCAGAAACTATAAGAACTTGTAAAAAGTCTGCTGTTACCTCAGACTTATCAACAAATACAGGTAAAATAATACTTGTTAGGAGAGTCTGTACTGCATATTGACTTCCTACTAAAAGTCCATAACAAGTAGCTAGTAAAAGAAAACCAGGTGTCTTTGATAGTTTTCTGAGAACAAATAAAGTTGTTTCTTTGGAGAGGTCAATTTGGATAGGTTTCCTACAGGAAATAGTTAGTAGCTTTCTTATTAAAAAGAAAAATATTTTGGCTGGAATGAGGATCATGAAATAAGCCATCAATGTAAGTAGAGCTCAAGAAAGTGAAAAAATACTGAAGAAATAGTGTTATCTTAATTTGAGAACAATGATGTGATGTTTAAAAAGTCTTAACCTCTATATTGTAATCCCATTCTTAAAATATTTAACTTACTCTAACTGATTAATAATATGCAATGAATTATTACCTTTGAGACATCCTTGGGGCAGTTGGGAAAAGTAAAATGATTGCTAGTGCCAGAACAGAATACCCTACAGCCTATAAATCAAAATGAGTCAATGAATTACTTTGTATCAACAGATTAGAGCCCTGAAATTGATTTTTCCACTTATGTAAATACATAAATCAAAATAGGTTTTTAAAATAAACTGGTCCACATAAGTCAAATATGTAGTTTTGATTTGTATTTTTAATTAGCTTTGCTAGGATTCAAACATTTATTAGATGTTTGAAATTCTGGTTGCAGCTAGATTATACATAAAGCTCAGACTGGCTGATATGATATTATTTTCAAAATAAAGCTTTTTTCATTTGAAGCAGAATAATAAACTTTATGTTCAATCAAAGGGTTGCGTTTTTAAGACACCTTCTAAGTCAAATCATGCCCCTAAATTTTACACTATAATTTTTAACATCTTATAATATCTTAGCAGCGATGTTTGAAAAGCTTGTGTCTCTAGAAAGTATGCAATAATGTAAATGGCGATTGAACAGGTTGAATTAGTTGGAATATAGAAAATATTATGCATAATTTGAAATAATGCTATTTTATTTTAGAAATAAGTTTGCTTTCTAAATACTGTATGAGTTTGTCACATTTTAAATTTTATATTATCTGATATCTATAAAATAAGTCAACTATGACTGGAATAAAACATCAAGCTTATAAGATAAGGATCTAATCCAACTATTTCTGATAAGATAAAAACAGGGTTACATTTAAACTTTTTCATGAGACCATACTAAAAGACTAGAGCTTACCTGATAGAGTAAATACGCTGGAATTGTTTTGTCCAAGTCGACTGCGCCCACTGCAAAAGGAGTAAGTAAAAATCTAAAAACAAATATTAGTTATATGAAATATTTATAAAGCATAAGTTAGGTTTCAAGCCTCTGCATTCCATATAAATTAGTTTTTGTTACCCAACTGTGCAGCCCAGAATATTTGATGTGACTCCAAGTGAAATGGCAATATTTTGTTCATCGGGTTTGAACCAGACACTAGAAAGCAACGGCGGCATACCTAAAAAAGGAATATGTGTGTTTAGCATTATTTGAAAGCTGATATCAAAAAGACAAGTTAATGAAAGAACCAATATATTCTACTGGAATAAATTTACAATTCACCCTGAGAGTTCAATATAAATTGAATGTGAATACCTAAGGTGAAGACCTGACATAAGGAGGCCAAAGCTTGTCCGAGCCACACCAGTGGGAAAATCTTTCCCCCTAAGAAGCGAAGCCAGCAACCAAAGGCATGAAGAAGGATAGCCGTTATCAACGTTCCTCGAAGCCCATACCCGATGGACTTTGTCTTTTCAGTTGAGCCTGCTTCTGAGGCATCAAGAGATGAGCCATTTTTGGAAAGCTCTCTTTTATAAAAATAACTGGATACAGTGAGAGCCGGTAGAAGAAACACGGGGTAGGTTAGCATGTAGACGGTGGATAAAGAGTCAACATAGAAATGGGAGGCCATCTCATAATATTCTGAGAATCTGTTGGCCGAAGGTGCAAACGTAAGCCATGCTAAATTGGAGGAGAATGTCACAAGGTTAAAAGCACATAAAACAGCCCATCGCCGTGGATCATACTGGATGGTGCTTGCATCGGTTTCATCTAGAGATATTTCTTCATCGACTGTGAATTCTTTCGCGTTCATTTCAAATATTGGGTTGGATTGAAGTCCTTGTTCATTGTGAGAATCCATGATTGAGTTTTCAATTATGGAAGCTTGGTTTTTTAGAGTACATCATATATGTTTAGTAAATATGCAAGTGGGGGTGACTTTTGGTGGTGCAAGCCAGCAGCATATTGCATCAATGCTGGTCATGTGGCTATTTATGGGAAAGCTAAAGCAGTCTATTTGGATCCGAGTATCATAACAGATGGTGTCGATACTATTTATCCACTCATCCTTTTGAATTCCGAAGTGACTTTTAAGCAAGCCTATAAAAGGATTAATAGCTTTAGGTTGTAATCCATAGGTCCCAAAATCAGATAGCGATTTAAATCATTGTAAGTTGTCAATGGAAAGGGGTTATATGATTTCATCGCAGCTATTTAAAAAGCAAAGTTTAATATGATATTTATATTGGATTCGGAAAAAATGAGGAGCCTTACTTGGGAGCCATAGTAAGGAGAAAAGATTACACAATTCATTATTTTGGTAAATATTAAAAAGTTTAATTTAATCACAAACTTGTCATCAGTATACAATCAGGTTGGTGATGATCTGCCGATAAACTAATTCCACATCTTATCAGTACTTATCTATCTCCATCAATCAGGAGACTTCAAATCCAATAATCTGCAACTTTAAGCAACTCTAGCGATGTGCATCCATTGTAGGGTTGGGACGGGCACCAAAATCTACACAATTGGTTTTGTGACCAAGCTTTGATTGGCACAATTGGTTTTGTGACTTTGTCAGTTGAGCACAATTCATTTTGTGACATTAATGTCACATCACAATTCATGCAGATTGGTTTTGTGTTTTTAGGGAGCAGTACACAATTTCAACTGCAACATTTTGTGCCCTGCTCCAAAAGTCACAAAACAAATCTGCATGAATTGTGATGTGACTAGGGCTGCTTCGGCCAAGCCCCAGGCAGCTGCGGCCAGTTTCTGGCTCCTGACTGCTGTGTTCAAATATTTATTTAAAAATGTTCAAATATCAGAATATTTCGTTTTGGCCATAGCGGCCTAGAGCCGAAAGCTAGCTGCGGCTGAGCTGACGCATCCCTAGATGTGACCAAGCACAATCTCATGTGGTTTTGTGTTGTGTCCAATCATAAGTATGTAAGCTATTCCTTTCAATTGAAGTAGATATTTATAATATTTTGATTAGTGTTTTAATATAATTATCTAAAGCAAACTGTGGTACAATCAAATCTATCATTGTGAGGTAATGGTAGGTAAAGCTTTAATAAATTCAATTTAAAAAATAAAGTCTCACAACTGAAACTGCTCTCATTTACATCATGTGCCTTGCACAAAATGACACCATCTGTTTCACCCTTGAGAACCATTCTAATTTTACATCATGTGCCCTTTCACAAAATGAAAACATCTGTTTCATCCATGAAAACCTCCTTCCTTTTATGTTTTGTGATCTACACAATAGAATGAGGCACAAATTGTGACCTACTCCAAAAATTGTGACACAAAATCACATGGATTGTTTTGTGAACCAATCCAAAACATTCAAAAAAATGATTTTGTGACACTGTTTGCACAATTGCTGTTTCTGTCCCTTCCCTAATCCATTGTGTTTCTCGCATCAATCTACAGGCAAACAAAATCAAGTCTGTCTCTACAATGGAAGGGTTCTGGCTCAAAATTCAACTCAAACACTGGGCTACAGCCATGGCTAGTAGCATTGAGATAATATTTACATTCCCAGCCATAGCTATTTTAAAAGTAGGGTGTGCTACTGGGAATATTATCCATTTTACCAGGTTTCAGAATGTGCCTTTGATAAGCCTTATCTTGGAACAATACTTCAAAATCAGGTTATGGGCATTTTTAAGCAACCATAGATGTTCTGGAATGTTGCAAGAACATATAGTATTTTAGATCAAAGTTTTGAAAAAATGATACAGTAATTTTCAAACCTGTTGGGATAAACAAAAATCTCAGTCTAAAAACAAAATCAAAAATCAAGGAATTTATACGGTAAATTCAGAACCTGAACGTAAAAATGCGGGATTGTCAAATCCTTGGTCCAAATTTTGAATCACTTTTGCGGGATAGTCTTTTTTTAATTGAATTGAATTATTTGGATTTTTAAAAATGTGGGAACTCATAGACACTTGCCAAGGTTTAAGTCAAACTGCATATTTCCAATGGACAAAATGAATTAACTGGAATCAGTTTTGAAGCGTTCAAGTCCATCAACCATTTTCATTAAGTTTATTATGTTTTTTGGAATTGCGGGATTGTCAAATCCATGAACCAAATTTCAAATCACTTTTGAATGCCACTATTAAACTCAGATATTGATTGCGGGAACTGAAATCCAAACTAAATGTACAGTAAAAAACTAGTGATAAGGAGCGCCTTTTGGGAAAGCTTCAAATATGGAATTAAGAAAGAAGAGAAGTATATTTATTGGATAATACTTTAGACTTATATAGACTTGACTGTGGCAGGGATTTAGTTGGATCAAACCTAGGGGTTGGTCATATGTGAGATGGGTTTGAGCCACTGGATACTTGGACAGTCATGTGATATTGCTTGATTACCATTCTTGGTATGTCAAACGGTATATTGGAAGGGCACCAAATCAGGCGATGGCTGGATTTTAAGTAGGTTAGCAGTAGCCAGAATGCTTGTACATCCAGACCCTCAACACCCTCTTAAGGGGTTACTCTGGTGCATCAGGAGGGGGCTTTGTTTTCATGGCTGCCGCCTGATGCTCCTGGAGCTCTTTACTAGTTGGAACCAGTCTGGTTGAGTGTTCTCCTTTACTGAGGCGGAGACAGGTTCTGTGGTATTTCTTGAAAATTGGGGTTTTGGCATCCTGGAATTTTACTAGATAGATGTTGTAATATGGTCTGTACTTGATGATTCTTTCTGGTCCCCGGTGTACTGAGTCTAGTTTCTTTCTGTTGCCAGCTAGAACCCAGACAGGGGAGTCGATGGGAAGTGGTTCCTCTGTGGAGGTTACCTTTTGTGTTTTGAGCCTCTTTATTTCTGCTATTTTAGCTTTGAGGCAGATGTGTTGTAGATTTGGTGCTTGTTATACTGTGGGGGGTTTCCCCGGGGGGATCTTTATGTATGGCTGTTTGTTGTGGGTGATTATTTCTGGGTTGTACCTGTAGGTTAGCTCAAACAGTGAATAGCCTGTTCCTTGATTGGTGTGGACTCAGGATACTAGTAATGCATATTTCATGTATACTGGCCATGTGTCTTTGGCTTTGTCATCCATTATTTTCTCTAGGGGTTTGATAAGGCTGCTGTTTAGGCGTTCAACTCTGCTGTTGGCCTGTGGCCTTTATGGGGAGGTTGTGGAGTGTTTAATGTTTTTGGATTTTAAGTTGTCATTTACTACGTGACCTGA
Organism: Entomophthora muscae; assembly: GCA_014839935.2. Lineage (NCBI taxonomy): Eukaryota > Fungi > Entomophthoromycota > Entomophthoromycetes > Entomophthorales > Entomophthoraceae > Entomophthora > Entomophthora muscae. Next base: position 3,173 of record QTSX02005931.1, on the reverse strand, counting down.
TAACTCAGTTGCTCCATCAGTTATGATGTAGTCTGGCGTGCTGTAGTCAGCTATGATCACTTTGTTAATGAAACATTTAATGGTTTCTGCTTTATGGTCTTTTGTTGCCCAGAAGATGGGCCAGCGTGTGGCAAAGTTGATAGCTATAATTAAGAAACATTGTTTTTTTTGTTTCTGGGAAGGGGCCCACTACATCCAGTCCCCAAACCTTGAATGGTTCAGGGTCTGGTACTGGGTTGACCGTTGGCTGAGGAGCCTTTGTACTGGTGTATTTCTTGCACACTGTGCACTTTTTCAGAACATCAACTATATCCTGTTTGAGGTTGGGCCACCATACTATCTCTTTTAATGTGAGGTATAGGTTGTTAGCCTTTGTATGTCCTAGTAGGTGGTGATGTCTTAGTATGGTGTCAACTCTATGTGCAAGTGGGATGTACGGGACATGTTTGTCATTAATAATTCAGTATACCGTGCCATTTGATACATGGAAATACTTTTTGTTTTTTACTAATGTATTGTGGGTCAGTTGATGTGTTGAGGGGTCTTTCCCTTTGGTTTTATACTCAGTGTTGTATAGGTTGGGCCAGTCAGGGTCCAGGTGGTCAGGGTGATCCTCTCTAGGCTGACATAGTCTAGAGAGAGCATCAGCCGTGACCAGCTCTGCCCCCTTTTTGTATTGGATGTCCAAATTAAGCTGTTCCAGCAAGGATATCCATTTGGCTTGCCACCGTGCAAGTGCGTTCTGAGTTTTGAAATATATTAAGGATTTATGGTCAGTTAGTACTTGGACGTTTAAATGTCCTTATAAGTAACATCTTCATTTCTTGCATGTGTGATATATTGCTAGCAATTCCTTGTTGTGTATTGGGTATCTCTGCTCAGTATTAGTTAGTTTTCTGCTTTTGTAACATACTAGCAGGAAGTCTTGCTGCCCTGGATAGCGGATGAGCAGGACTGCGCCAATAGCGGTTGTCAAAACCGCAGGCTCAACCCGCATACAAGGTTCTAACCAAGCGGGTTGTTACCCGCAATCCAATTATCTGGTCACTTGAAGCCAGACTAGGAAGTCAACTCGAATTACCAAATCCAACAACATGAACAGATGATGATCCCTTGTGGTGGATACCTTGTTTTTTGGCACTTGACTCATTACCAGGATCAAGCCACCCCCTTCTTCCATTCAACTGTGTGATCAACAATCATGTTCCTGTTACCCATTGATTCACCATTACTATATAATCACTATCTCACAATAAAGATTATTATCTAGCTTCTAAATATTTTCCCCTTGTAACTCTGATAAAACAGCACAGTTACAACATTGGTAGCACAGGTAGGTTCTCCATCCTACCTTATCTTGAAAAATTCTTCCTGTTGCCCGCACACGCTGCGGCCAACAAATCCTCAACAGAATTATGTCTGGCCTCCCGCCTGACTAGACCCTGTACACTCCTGGTACCAAGATACCTGATGGCTTTGTCCTGTACCAGAACGCAGCAATCCCGCTACCCGCCTTCAACGCCATGTCTGCACAAGGTTTCTTTCAGGCTCCCTCCTCAATGCTGCAACCAGCTGAAAAAAACACCATGCCCGCCTACGTAGCTCAAAGACTACAAAGCGCCGCCTTGGAACCTTTTGCCAGGGCCAATGACGACAACACTGCTGCATGGATCCAGTCCGCCCAGAGCAAGCTGGCCCAGATTGTCACAAGTGACAAACTCCTGTCAACTATGATAATCAAAAGGCCTCAACTATGGGAGTCAAACCCTGACGCCCCGTGGGCCGCCAGCCCGCAGGGCCAGCCACCCGGCCACCCACAGTTTTTGGAGTTTGAATCAGAATCAGATTTGACTTTGGAGAATCTCCTGAAGTTTGATGAACCAAGTTTGCCTACAACAATGCCCCCGCGCTAGAGGTTCCTGTTAACCCAACCAATTAACAGGCCGGGTTAGCCACAGACCCCAGAATAACCCAGGCCACTACGGAAGAAGAAACAAAGATACCTTCTATAAGAAGTGGGCCACCCAGAGATGACCCATCCCATGACCTGGTTAAGGAATTTGAGTGCCCTAGTTGCAAGTCAGCCAATGAAATAACCCCTGCAATTGTTGCCACCAAGGGCTGTGAGGACCTAGTAGATGGGGAAACCTGGGCCATGAAAATCTTTGAAAGTTTTACCATGACAGATGGGCATACTTATACCCTGGGCCTCCAGGAAGATGCCTATCCCCATTCTTGCAATAAAGTGATATGAACCTTTGGTTCAACCAGATCATACCATACTTGTTATTAGTTTTACTTCATCTACAGTCTACTCCCTGCGGCCCCGTCCCCCGTGCTCACATACCCCAAGAAACCGCAGACCAGCCGCCCAAACTTTACAGTCCACCAGGAGCTCCCTTTGGCCCAGTACATTTTACCGAGTACCCATCCAACCCAGCATATTTGGAGTTTACTCTAGAGGAGATCCTCATCCACGACCCTGAAGCTAGAACTAGAGAGACTGAAACCGTATACAGAGAAGGCATCAAAATCACCATACCTCCTCTGCTATTCCAAGACAAGTATAATTTCCTGCCCGCATATTTGGTTCCAATGACGCCGCACCTCACCCCTTGGCCCAACCGCCCGCAAGAATCCATTGCCACTGATGAATTCACTTCCACCCAGATATTTGGGGTGATGTATATCACCCTCACCATATTGATTGATTCTATGGTGCCTACAAGCGGACCTTGGGCAATCCTTGGAAAATTGTTATCTTATATTTTAAAGTTAGCCCCAATCCTGTGGTGGGCCCTCCCTGCTGGGCCCGCAGGCTGTCTGCCTGCAAGTTCTCAGGAACCCCCCACAGGTTGGATTCCTGACACAGATTGAATGCCCACAGCAATTTTGGATTGCAGAAATTTTCATTTGCCTGACCCATGATGCTGGCACCTGGTGCAACTTTTGGCATGAGAAGCACACTGACAAGAACTGGGACTCCTTTAAGCAAGACTTCCTGGTAAGATTGTACTCCTCAATTGTTCCTGTCATCTTGAAGATTTGAAGTTCTGTTATTATTACTACGTTGAATCCTTCATGGAGAAATTTTCAAGGAATGCACTTTTGAATAGCTCCCAGTTTTTATTCTGGTTGGGGTGTTGGGCCAGCCATCTGCTTACAAAACGTGA